>CM021107.1:276553702-276680106 GCA_007115665.2 Sequoiadendron giganteum
GTAGGCATTGCAAGACCTATTACGTTGATGCTAAAAAATAGCCTAATTTTCAAATGGGCCCCCGAAAGAAAATAAACTTTCAAGTAGATAAAGATAGCTATCTCTAACACCCGGTACTAGTCAAACTAGACTTTTCTAAATATTTTCTACTCTATGCATATAGTGGCTAGCATAGCATAGCTTCTATACTCACTCAAAAGGATGAGGGGAATAACAAAGAGCATCCTATAACATTTTACTCAATAACTCTTAATGGGTATCATACTATGTATAATTTTGTTGAAAAGTTGTCTTTAAACATTGTTAAAAGCCTCAAAAAGTTCTAAAACTTGGTCTCAACCAATAGAGTCACCATTCTCATCACACATCCCAGCATGCCAGAATATATCATCGAAGGTGACATAGCTAGAAAGAGAGCAAACTGGATCACCAAGATCCTAGAGCATGACATCAACATTAGACCAACCAAGCTAGTTTAGGGAAGAGTTCTATGTGAATATATTGTGTAAGAGTCAAGTTTCGTAGGTAAGAAGGAGACTGATCAAGTTTATGCAAACCAATTCGAGTCTGATGAGTCCTAGGTGAAGGATCAAACATAGTATATGAAAAAGGGGCAGTACTCGACCAACCTTACATTTCACAAAAGGTGATACTACCATCTACAAGGCACTAGGTATGTATTAATGAAAGGTGTCTTATTTAAAAAGAATTATGATGGTGTCCTACTTCGATGCTTAAATAAGCCATAGATGAGAAGGGTTCTTAATGAATTCCATTGTAGTCCTGAGGGTGGAAATTTCTTTGCCAAGACTACCACCTTAAAGATAATGAGTAATGTATTATTGGCCCTCCATTTTTTTTGAAGTGCACCATTTAGTGCAGAAATGTACTCAATGCCAATAATTTTTTGGAAAAAGAAAGAATTATGTGTTGCCTTTGAGCCCAATTGTAACTAAGGAACCCTTTGCTCAATGGGGTTTGGATTTTGTCAAGATGATAAATCTTATTTCTAGTGTTGGCCATAAGTGGATCCTTACGGTGACCGAATACTTCACAAGGTGGATGGAGGTCGATGCCCTAAACAAATTCTATAGAAGGAAAGATCGTCAATTTCCTTGAAGAGTTGGTAACTAGATTTGGTTCGCCAAAAACCATCATATCCAACAACGCACAATATTCAATAGGTTTAGGGATGTAAAATTTTCTATCAAACATGGGGTTTACCTTAAAACTTCCTAAAACTACTACCCACAACTAAATGGGTTAGCGGAGTAGACCAACAAAAACCTAATTAGGTTAATCAAACACATTAGGTCAAAGCGACAAAGGGATTGGCACAAGCACCTGCCATCTGGTCAGTAAGAAAACTGAATTACACTGAAACAAATCCTAAAGGCCTCTCACAATGAACTGGTATACATAAAAGAGGTAGTTCTACCTATTTCCATAGAGATCCCTTGCTTGCAACTACCAAAGGCATTGGAGATTGAAGAAAGTAGTGGAATGGAGGTAAGGTTGGTGGAACTCCTCAAACTCAAGGAGGTTAGAGAAAAGTCTTGTAGGGCCATGATTAGTCGCCAATAGACAATAAAGTGATGGTCTGACAAAAAGACCTGGGTATGTGCAGGATCATGATGGGCCAAAAAGTGATGATATGTAAGCCATATGATGGCCCATGTGGTTGACGACCTTTTTTTTACCCAAAATTGATGAAACGAAAAGGGTTTTTAGAGGAGATACTCAACTTTCCACCAATATAAATTATTCTTTACTTTGAATTTAATAAATAATTATTATTCATTTTCTATTAGAATTACGAATAAAGTCCGGATTGATAGGTTGATTGAAAAACATCTATAACTTTCAAATGGTATCACATTTTTTGAATTTGAAAAATACGTCACATTCTATGCTTCATATAATATAGGATAAAAAAAATAAAAATTGAATTTCATGAATTTTTGACCAAGTTAAGGTGGTTAGACAAACGATCTTTTATATTTTTTAAAAGTTGTAATAACAAAATCATAATTAATTATTTAATTGGAAAAAAATTATAAAAAAATATGCACCAAATCGGGACATGAGTCCTCTACTTATATCTAAAATATTATAAAAAAATATTATCATTTTATTGTGGTTAGGGTGGTCAGACAAACACCTACTTCTTATTTTAACCCTGAAATTTAAATACTACTACATTGAAATTTCAAATTTTCACGAAATAGATTTTTTTTTTTAAATAAAGGTCTAGTAGTTTAGAAACTACATTCAATTTTCTACAGATTCTATTTTTACATTTTTTTGAAATAATATAGATAACTTATTCAAATTTTTACGTCAAGTTGTCTAACTTTGATTTTCTGTCTTTTTATTGCCACTTAAGGGCCTATTTTTTCCATGATGATCCTGCACATACCCACCTCCAACCTATATTTTAGGGAAGGGAGCCTGTTACTAAAGTACAATGAGCACACTACGAAACCAGGTTAACATACAAAATTTCAAGTTGAAACTACATTCAATTTTCTACAGATTCTATTTTTACATTTTTTTGAAATAATATAGATAACTTATTCAAATTTTTACGTCAAGTTGTCTAACTTTGATTTTCTGTCTTTTTATTGCCACTTAAGGGCCTATTTTTTCCATGATGATCCTGCACATACCCACCTCCAACCTATATTTTAGGGAAGGGAGCCTGTTACTAAAGTACAATGAGCACACTACGAAACCAGGTTAACATACAAAATTTCAAGCACTGTGGAAGGGAAATTTTTGTATTAGTGTGTGTAAGGAGTATAATGCATATGAGCTACATTATATGGAGGGTAACGTTCTAGATATACCGGTGAATGGTATTTTCCTAAAATTGTTCCATTAATGTGGAAGTTTTTTAAACAAAAAATATTCATAGTTTTGTACCATATGTAGGAAAATTGTAAATATATTTTAATTTTGAGAATGAACCATGAGAATACCACCAAGGAAGTAGAAAAGTATTGTATTATATTATATTCATCAAAATTTATAGTGTAATACAAGCTCAAGGCTTGAATTTAAAAATGAAGCCCTCTCGAGCAAACCCAAAAAGAATCCCAAGGAAAAAAGAAGCAAAAATGAGGAAACATGCAAAAAATAGTAAAAGCTAGGCCTTTGGCTATTATTACATAGTCAAAGCGCCTCGTAGTTGGGATCTCTTTCATGTTCTTCTTTTTTAACAAGCTGGAAGGGGGGTGAAAACACAACACACTCGGGCTTGGCACAACAAGGACCTTAGTTCTCCTTGCCACAGTTGTATACATGGAACTCGAAGTGTTCCCTCTAGTTGAGCCCAAAAATGCATTCCATGCCATATTCCTACAATAGGTAGGCAGTCAACGAAAAAGAGAACAAATGATGCCCATCAAGGTCCATGGTGTGGAAGTTAGGCAAGAACGATAACTAGGCCACGCCCATCCCATAGTCGATGTGCTTGCAGATGTTAATCATGCTCAGAATACCGACACTAGGGATGGCCACTTGAAAAATTTCACCAAGCCCTTCTAGCAGTATGGAGTCAAAAATCTAGTGGCACAATTCAATTATCATTGTCTTAGTGATGTTCAGGTTGAGTAGGGAGGCGATTGTGTTGCCAAAAAGTTTAGCCTTTGACACTTTTCACTCATTTGGACCCTTGCCTAAGGATTTTGGACCTTTTTTAGCCTCTTTTTACCCCTTTCAAATCTTTTTTCGAAGGTGTTGTAAGGGGTTGTAAAACAATTTCACACTTTCCTAGGCTTGTCATCACTAAATTAACCCTTTCTCATGATATAATGACCCCTTAATACACTTTATAGGTCCAACTTTGGTGTGTTTAGTGAGACGATCCTGACAAACTGTAATAATCACATTTTAATCCCCAAAAAATAATGAAAATTTCCTAGGTGGACTAGGTGGCCACCTTGGGACACCTAGTCCCATGTGGCTTAAAATTTAAATTTAACTTAACATTCTTATAGGATTTTCTCTCTCAAACCCTAAGGTCGACCTATATGGTGTTATTTTAGGAAAAGTAGGGCATAACTTCTATAAACAAGGGTTATTCCCCTCATTTTGCCTCTCCTAAGACTTCTTCCCTCTCATTTTTTCCTCCTCACTCACTCTTATCAATCACTCACCTAATCCTTCTTCTCAAGCAAGCTAGGTTTTTGAGCATTCCAAGTCAACAAGACATCTTTATTGAAGCATTCAAGGGCTGATTGTTGCAACAACACAAGATCTCTCATCATGGAGATATTTAAGTACGTTGAAGATCATTAAAGAATTTGAGGACTTTTTGAAGACCTCTCCTTTCTTGCAAAGTCCAAACATCCACCAAAAAGTCACTTTCAAGCACAAATATGAGAGTTTGAGAAGCAGATAACTATGAAGAACCAAGGTGCAAACCAGGGGCTTTCAATTCTCCTTTTAACATTTTTTAGACACCCATTTGGTAGAAACATGCTCCAGATGAGTTTCCTAAAATCTGGGAGTAGGTCACCCAGATTGGCACAAGTGTTCCTTTTAGCTTCTGCAAAAATTTCATTAGCATCTTAGACCTCCAATATATCCTTCTTTAGATTCCAGGTGCAAAGCTCCTAGCTCCTTCATTCTTGTTTAGTTTAATGTACATTTTAGGTCATTTTGTATATGTTTGCATACAACATTGTATTTTCCAACACTTTTAAATTTCAATAGTTTAGCATTCATTAATCATTTTATTTATAGTTTGTTAGACTTAGACACATTAACACACACCTCAAAACGCTCAATCCAAATCTTTGAATGAACCCTAAGATGAAAAGGTGTGAAAGAGAGCCATTCTTCCATAGTTTGCTTTTAGGTGAAAAACCCTAGGAGCTCATTCGCGAATCCTCATTCCCTCAATTCATTTCTGGTGGTTCATTTTGGTGAACCTGACGTCCTTTCACCCCTCTTCTAATTTAGAGTCCTTCATTTTCATAGGCTTAGCTTCCATTTCATTTTGCATTATTGAAGTTGCATCCTAGGGTTTCAAAATTTGCATTAGTGAAAAGTGCATATAGGTTGCATTTTTGCATCTTAAATCATTCAACATTTCTAAAATTTTGATTTTTTTATCTTAGATCTACATTATACATCATAGAAACCACCTGGATCCATCTAATTTTTTTGAAAATTTTCAAAAAAATCACCAAGAGAAGTAGGTCGCCACTCTGGGCGACCTAGTCCCTTTAGGCTTTTGAAACTGCCCTTTATAGAGCTAAAAACCCTATTTTATAGCTTCTATTTTGTGCTATTACTTACCTATATAAATAGGTTATGTTTCTGTTACATGTATTTGATTAAATTTAGATTCTTTTAGCTCATTTCATGCATTGCACATTTTTAGATTTTGCATTCACAACATTTTATTTTTCAGATTCTTGCATAGTGTAATAAATTAATTAATTTGTTTCACATCTAAAAATTGCATTTCCTTTTAAGTCTTTACATTGCATTGTAAATTATTCAAACATTTTAGTTTCAATTCTTTCCAAATTTACAAAGAAAAAGTTAGTAAATAAACATGTTAATAATTCACTCAATGCATTCCCTAGTAATGAGAATCTAGAGAATGAAAACATTGCTGATTGTCTTGAACCTACACTACCGTCTATCTCTCCTATTTGTGAGGATGATGTGTTAGAAGAAAATAAAAACATAGACAATCATGATTATCATAATTGTTCCTCTCTTGATACCTCTCCTTCTAGTGACGAAGGTATCTTGCAACCAGAAGGTACAATCATTGAGCATCATGGATTTCTTGCTTGTTCTTCTCCTCATCCCCTTTGGGAAGATATTTTAGCACAAGAAAACACAATCATAGAAACTTTCCTAACATAGAATGAGACCTTTTCCAATCAAATAGAACCCTATCATAATCCTTCCTCTCCTCATAATCCCATCATTGATCCTTTCCTCAATAATATCATACCCTTATAAGAATATGTGGAGACTATATTAGACTCTCCTTCCCTAGGGGATGGTAAGATCATTCAACCGCAACTCATCCTTTACCCTCCTTCAAGCAAACCTAAACTTGAATTTACCCTCTACTTTCCTACCCATAATGTGAACATTGCAGAAATTGAGTCATGGTATTGTTGCTCATACATATTACACCTATAATAATCTGCGACCGCAATCATCACCCTCAACTCCTTTACCTTTACCTAATCCTATCTTACCTATTTCCCCTCACTTGAATTCCCTACTTAGGGAGTTTGACCTTGTTAACCAACTAAGGAATACTCTCGCTAAGATCTTCTAATGGGATCTCATTCAAGTCTCCCATCACTACCATAACATGATGTAAGCAAACTTACAGCAAGTTCACATCCCTTCTAATAAGAAATCAAATGACATAGAAGCTATTATTCGTGGAATCAATGCTGATATTTTTTTTCACCAAAGTGAGCTCCCTCCTATGGAAGTGCAAAAACATAATGAAACCTTTGTAATAATATCTCAATAAAAAACAAAAGGGATCAAGAGAACTCTTGTAGATACTAGTTATTCTCTTAATGTGTGTAGTGTGAGCCTTTTAGATAGGCTTGGCATTGCTAGATCCCACATCAAACTTGATTCTCTATCTATCAGAGGATTTGACAACATCACTAAGCAACCACTGAGTGTGATCACTATACCTCTAATAGTTGGAATGGCCACATTAGACACTAAAATCCATGTTATGCCTCATGAAATTTCCTATAATCTTCTCTTAGGAAGGCCATGGATTCATGCTATGAATGGATTTCCTTCCACTCTTCATCAAAATATGAAGTACATCTTTAACAACAAAGTGTACACACTTGATGTTGATCCTAAACCTAATAGTTGCTTACACATTGACAAATCCAAAGAGAATCATTTCAACAACTTAGCACCAACCACCCAGGTGGAATGTGCACACCAAACAAATAACGAACAACATCTTGAGAAAATCACAAAGCTCTTAGATAATGATTAGGGTTCCTTAGACTTCACCCCCTCCCTTACTAGGAGACTACAAGATCATCAACATAGACTCTTAGAGGGGAAACGTAGTCTAGTCAACATAAGACTCGACCGATCCTTCCAAAGCATCCAACTCAACCACTCTAGTCACTGATGCAAACAACAAACCCTCACCCAATCCAAAAAAGCTGAAAAATACCTATGGTAAAGGTTATGAGCTTATGAAACAACTTGGCTATAGTGGAAAAGGTTGTGGTGCTACTGAACAAGGATTTCACAACCCTATCAAGCCTAACATAGACTCAACACATAATTTTCTTGGTTATTGTCCTTTAATCGACATCACCAAGCCTTCACCTCTGACCAAACCTATCTAAAATCATCCTTCCCACCCAACCTTCAAAAGTGATCCTTTGAAACCAAGAAAGGACTCTTTGCTTAATGACAATGTCATCTCGCAACCAACTACTAACTCAGATTTTACACACTCCTCCATAGGAGTATAAAAAATCTCACAATCTCATGTTCCTTTCATAAGTATGGAATCCTATACTAAGAAATACCCTTCTTTGTTTCACACCAAAGGATCACCTTCTACCTTCGATCAAGAGGGCATCTTGTTGAGATTGACATTGATTTCCTTCTAGTGTAGGAGCACCTTGAAATTGACATGATTTCAGTTTGATTGAAATTATGTTGTTTCACATTTCCTAAGGGTCATTCAAGTCATTATTAATGTGTTAAAGTCTTTAGGTCAAGTTTTAAGTTTGGTGTCAAAATTTGAGTAAATGCAAAACTTGTCCAAAAATTGCAAAAAACGTCAATATGCAAAAAAATGATTTAACAAGGAATTTGAAAGGTCACTTATAGTTTTAGGTGGTTGGAGCTAGTTTGATGTTCAAAATTCATCATTTAATTCCTTTAAAAATTCTTTGGAACCATTTTGTGATTCCTGGGTGATTGTATGAATGGTTTTGATGAATAGAAAACACAATTTAAAGCAATTTTCTTCCAAATTTTTATGTTTATTGGCTGAGTACGACCTTGTACATGCCACAAATGGTTTATTTTCTATTGTAAGTGGTAAAGGACTCAATCACCTCCCATTTTATTTTTGTCTCATGTAAATTGGTTTAGATTTGTGAAATACATTTGAAATCTGGTGTTGACAACTGAAACCCTTTGTTAGGGTAAACAATGACTTGAAGAAATTGAGTTTCTCTCATTTTTTATGGTTAAAATATCCTAAATTTTGGTAAGATAAATAATTGGCAAGTACACTTTCAAATACTAGAGGTTTGGAGTGACTAGGTAAGGGAGAAGAATGAGGAAGGATTAAGAATTTGACTATTTTATTGAGTATAGACTACTAAACAAGGTAAAGCACATGAATATACCCTAGGGTTTGAGTGAATGCTTAATGTGAAGAACATTAAAAGTAATTTTAAGCTTTAACAAGTCTATATTGACATGTTTTAATTATTTGTTGAAATATTTTTATGGTGGCATTCATATTTTCAATAAAGCGCTACTAGTGTAAGAACAAACTAGGCCTATCTAAGAACGGTAAAGCCTCAATTAAAATACCTTTCTTCAAAGTAACCAATATTGAATTTTTGGTATGTTTTAGAACCCTTAAATGGGTGTTCAAAACACATTTCACAATCTGATTTGGAGGATGATTTTGTAAGATAAATGCTGACAGTCCTTTGTGAATTCTTACAAGCATTGGGCATCCTTGATAAGGAATTATCTTTAAATCATGTAATCCGAGTTCTTGGGATTGTTATGTAGTTGAATCAAAAAAATTTAGACCTGAAAAGAACATCCCAAGTGTTAGATCAAACATTATTTTCTTCAATGGTGAATTTAAAGTTGAAGCTTGTAAATGTCAATATAATTCTTTTCGGATAGTCATGATAAATTGATGGAAATATGGAAGGGAAGATAAATGAAATGGTTTATTTTATTTAATTTAAGGTCTTGATGGATGGTAAAGACAATAATGGCCATTCATGAATCAATTTAGTGGGAAAAATCCATTTTGTTTTTAGAATAATCAATATGATTAGAGAGTGTTTTAATGGGGGTTGTGTATCATGTACTGAGGATTGAGTTTGTGAAGGCCTAAATAGGTCATTCTCATATGGAAAAAGATATTTTAGGGATTTAATGAACTTTAGGACTATGAATGTATGTTTGAGTGTTTGGAACTAAGGAATTGTGAAGGGTAAGTTGATTGAGTGACCCAAGAATGTTTGAATTTGATTAAGGAAATTGAGTTGTGGTTGTTTATTCCTCTATATTGCATCATCTTCAAAGTGGGGGAATACATCACCACTCACATTTCATTGTGTGATTTTCCCTTTTCTTGCAACTCCCTCTCTTGGAAACATTTGGTACAATGTTGATCAAGATGAGACTTTGCATTTTTCCTCTTTTGCATACAAGATGAGATCTTCTTCTCTTGCATACAAGATTAGTCCATTTTCACTTTTCCTCTCTTGGCGACATTATGCATAATGTTCCCTATGATGAGACATTACATGAACAAAGAAAAATCCCTTTGAAAAAAATCATCACAAAATCATTTTATTTTGTGGCGCCTTATCAATGTTATCAAAAGTGATAAATTTGATATAATTTGAGTGGGAATCCCAATTAGGGGCATGCCTTTCCCCATAGCCAGCTTTGTGAGTTCATACCAACCGTTTGTATGTTCCTCACCCTTTGGGACAACCCTCCCTATGGACAACCTAATGTTATGTGGCCCCAGAGTGAGCACATCCCTTCACCTTTCTCTTTCACCAAGTTCTTGTCATTGTATGATCATGCACCTCATTTTTCTATAATTCATTCACCCTCTAATATGTCTTTTGCATTGATGTCGAGTTGACTTAGAATCTCATATCCTAGGGGCTTGACCACCTCCTTCATCTTTCATGTTCTTGTTCTTTGTAATTATTTACCATCTCCTTTGGGCTACTTTAGTGTGAGTTTGAAGAAAGTTCATCCTCTCACTAAAGTGGGGGCTAAATGTGTCGCCAAAAAGTGCAGCCTTTGACACTTTTCGCTCATTTGAACCTTTAACTATGGATTTTGGACCTTTCTCAGCCTCCTTTTACCCCTTTCCAAGCCTTGTGCCGTGTTGTAAAAAAATTCACACTTTCCTAGGCTTGTGATCACTAAAATAACCCTTTCTCATGCTATAATGACCCCTTAATACACTTTATAGGTCCAACTTTAGTGTGTTTGGTGAGGAAATCCCGACAAACTATAATAATCATATTTTAATCCTTGAAAAACAATGAAAATTGCCTAGGTTGACTAGGTCACCACCTTGGGTGACCTAGTCCCATGCGGCTTAAAATTTAAATTTAACTTAACATTCTTATAGGATTTTGTATCTAAAACCCCAAGGTCAGCCTATATAGTGTTCTTTCAAGAAAATTAGGGCATAACTTCTATAAATAAGGGTTATTCCCCTCATCTTGGCTCTCCTAAGACTTCTCCCCTCCAATTTTTTCCTCCTTATTCTCTCGTCCCAATCACTCAACCACTCCTTCTCAAGAAAGCTAGGGTTTTGAGCATTCCAAGTCAATAAGACAATTTTTTTGAAGCATTCAATGGTTGATTGTTGCAACAACACAAGATCTCTCATCATGGGAAGATTTAGGTACATTGAAGATCATTGAAGACTTTGAGAACTTGTTGAAGACCTCTCCTTTCTTGAAAACTCCAAAAATCCACGACAAAGTCACTTTCAGGACTGAGTACCAAAGTTTCAAAAACAGACAACTGTGAAGAACCAAGGTGCAAACTAGGGGCTTCCATTTCCACTTCAAAAATTATAGAAATCCTAAGAGGACTAAGTCACCAACAATGGAAACCTAGTCCCACTAGATAGACATTTCTATGATTTTCACATTTTTAGACACCCATTTGGTAGAAATGGGCTCCATACCAGTTTCCTCAAATCTGGGACTAGGTTGTCCAGATTTGTAGAAGTGTCCCTTTCAGGGTCTACAAAATTTTCATCAGCATCCCAGACCTCCAACAGATCCTTCTTCAAATTCTAGGTGCACCTCTCCTAGCTCCTTCATTTATGTTTAGTTTAATATACATTTTAGGTCATTTTGTATATGTTTGCATACAACATTATGTTTTCCAAAAGTTTTCTTTTGAATAGTTTAACATTCATTAATCATTGCATTTCCATTTTATTACACTTAGACACATTTACACACACCTCACAACCCCCAATCCAACTCTTTGAATGAAACCTAAGATGAAAAGGTGTGAAAGAGACCCATTCTTCCAAAGTTAGCTTCTAGGTGAAAAACCGTAGGAGCTCATTGGGGAATCCTCTTTCCCTAAATTCATTTTTTTTGGTTCAATAACAAAGTGAGAAATGATGCTGCAGTTACTTCTCAACTAATTTTCATCATCAATATAGTCCAAGCCGACTACCCACTTGAATGTAATAGTACCAAGGTAGTCACACTTCTTCACCAAACACTTAATTCTATCACAGGTGACCTCCCCCATGAAGGCATATTGTATCCTTTGTGGTAGAATAAAAACAACAATACCGAGGATGGCCGACATTATGATAGAGCAGCAAGTGTAGCAGAATGAGAGATAGAAAGAAAAACTCGCTAAAATTAATAGGCTATTTTTCAAATAAACATTATAATAAGGTGGTTTAACTATTTATAGAAAAAATGTGCCAGCAAACACAGCCAACAAGAAGTCTATGTTTTTCTAGATGACAATGGAGGAAATACCAAAGCAACCAAAGGAAAAAAGATGAATCATACAAAAAATCTGACAAAAGGTCTTGAAAATTAAATTTGGGCATTGGGAGTAAATGCTTGCATAGGTCGTTTGTCGACATGTGTCCTTTTCCATCATCAACACCAGCTAGCTCGATTATGTGAAAAGATATAGATTAGGGTAAACCCACAAAAGTGGTTTACAATTCAAGTGAGGAAGGAAAAGTTGAAAAAAATGATCCCATGCAATAAAAAATTGCTTTTAGGGGTTTGAACGAACTATTTGGTTTGAGAAAACCAAAATAGGGTTCGCTAGAAACTGGGTTCAAGTGAAGCCATTTAATTATCAGGCCCACCATTCTTGGAAAAATCCAAAATCAAAGGCTTGTGGAGAGGGAGTTCGCTCAAACCCCCCTTTTCCCCCCTTCTTCTCCTTAGGCACCAAAAAAGTCTAGAATTTTTTGCTTCAAAGCTTGGGTTGAGGATGAAAATGGAGGAGACTTCAAAACCCAACTAGATGATTGTAGTCCTTGGAATGAGATATTGAAAGAATATAATTTTAGTATGTTTTGGTTTTATTAGGTATTTGTTTTTTTAGTTTTATTAAACATAGGTTTTTCACCAAAAATCAAGCTCTCTATTCTACACATGTGAAAAAATAGTAGATTATCATTAAAAAATATATATGTGACTACACTAGATATTGAAGTTCTTGATCCAACAAAAAAATTAATAATTTTGATACATATAAAAATAGTTACGTTGTATACGGTCCACCTATGTTCGAATTGTAATTGGATTGAAATTGAAATTTGATTAAGGAAAAACCATTCAATAAAAAACTATGAGACCAATTGGAAGCACTAGATATCGTAGTTACAAATCTAAATTCAAAAGAATTAGAATTTTATCCTTCATAGAAAAAAATCTATGTTGTACACGATGAGAGTCACTCCTTAAAAATGTTGTTTGTTGAAAAAAAACTATTTTTTTAAGGAGATGGAAATAGACATGCAATCTGATTCCAAGAAATTTGAAAAAAAATAATTTATAATCTACACAAAAAAAATCACAAATAACTAGTTTGCATCATCCTCAAATTCCTCATGGTTCAGTCGCTATAGGTGCCCGAAAGTGAAGATTTAGTTAGAAAAAAATATTTTAGTGTCTAGTTTGGCCAAAAATTGTAAATTGGTATTGTGGGATCACCCATTAGTGCATTAAAGTCTAACAAATTAAATGGGAACATCTTCTCAAAGGTACCTTGCATTACTTAAGCATGTTTCTCGTAGCTAAAAGCATGCTCTCCAAAGCAATGAGCTTATTTATGAAAAGAGGTGGCAGGGAGAATGTACTAATTCCATTCTCATGGCAGTTTTGGCATTCTCGAGGGATACATATCTCAAATCCACATGTATCGCCTTGGTGGCAGAACTTAGTGGACCAACGGTAATGGTAGAGCCTTAACTGTATGTATGTCCTAAGGAAATAACTACACCCAAATGCATAATTTTTCTATGTAGAAAAAAGAAAGTGGTCATTTCATTGAAGAAACTCTGTGGAACTTATTGATACAACCATGGTGGAAGCATCAACATCTAGTAGAAAGGCTGGAGCCTCATCCAAGAGGCCAAGTTATGTTGAAATATTTTAGAGGACTTCATCTTCCAATGCCCCAATTCCAAAAGAATGATAGTTTGATTACACCAAATCAATCCAACCAGATAATCAAATTGAAAAAGAGGCAGTGCAAGATTTCGCTAATTATAATGTTTTCAATGCAAAGTTGGTGACTAACCCTAAAAACCTTAGGGAGGGGGTGTTCCAAAGAATGAATCAGCATGGGTCATCTGGAAATTTCACTTATCAGCTCTAGAATTGTGGTTTTCCATAGTCCATGTTAGCCATTGTGCATCCATGCCCTCAGTTGGTAGATGCATGTGCTAAGAGATTCAACAAGGAGATAGGATTTATTACCGACAACAAAATAAAGGTTACAATTTATGTAGTATCCATAGAGGATATGTTGTGTATCCCTACAACTTAGGGTGGTGAACATTTTGATGAGGAAGAAATGGAAGGTTTTTGGGATGCAACAAATAATAAGGGAAACTTTTATGAGGATGAAACGAAGGAAAGACTCGAGAGAGATCACTTTTCTTTTCCTCTTGCTCGCAAAAAAATCAAGAAATACACACTATTTGTTTTCTCGATGTTGGCCTAGATTTATAGCCTTGATGATGATGAAGAGGTCCATCCCTTTCAGATGGGCCTGGCTTTTATGCTTAAAAGGGAGATGACTTTCTTGATGCAGTAGCCAAAGGGATGCTAGACCAACTAAGGACCTATGATACTGAGTATAAATTCAAGTATTGTTATTTCCTAGTTGACTTGATTTTGCATCAAAATTCTAAATTTCTGGAGAGAACTTTGTCACTATTTAGACTCGATGTAAAAGGTTTCTATCAACCATTTTTTGTATGGACTCATGTGCTTTAAAGAACATGGGATTACTACTAGTTTGTGGATTATTTTATGAGGCCTTTACTATAGAATTTTCTCCCACACCCTATAGGTTGTTTCTCTCTTGAGGTCTTGCAATGGATGAAGACTTTGCAGACCCTGTTGGATTATTTCTTAGGTGAGGACTTTACATTTATCAGATTCCATGGTTTCGGTGGGGAGCCTTTCCAACTGCCCAAGTTTGTAACCGATAGAATTTTTTCTTTGGAGTCTTCTCAAATATTGGGTGTTAGGTTCTATCCCCATGGCCTTTGAATATTCGTGGTTTCTTCCTTTGAAAGAGGTGTTGTTATACTATGTTCGCCAAAGGGAGTTGAGGATTATACTGTTGAAACCCAATCTTTGTGGTGTGGGTTATGTTTGTGTCAGTAAAAAGTGTAGACCTTGGCACTTTTTCACTCATTCTCGCCTTTTCCACTAGATTTTGGCTTGTTTTATAGTGATTCAGTCTTGTAAGCATGCAATTCAATAATATCCCAACGGTGTTTAACTAAGGTGTTGTAAAGTGTTGTGACACATTTCCTCACTTTTCTAGGACCCTTTCAACTTAATTCACCTAAACAACACCTTCTTACATCTTTTTAAGCCTTATGACAAAGTGTTGTGAAGTGTTGTAATGCATTTTCACACTTATCTAAGCTTATCACCCCTATTTAACCCTTTTCTTATGCTAATTTGTCCCCCTAATGTACTTTTAGTCCTGACTTAAGTGTGTTACAAAGGGAAAAGCTGATAAAATTCATTAAACACAAATTAATTCCTGACCACCACTTGAAATTGCCCAAGTGGACCAAGTCACCACCTTGGGAACGACCTAGTCCCTTTTGGAAAAAAAATCAAATTAAAATAAAATTTAATAGGAATCTTTCCTCCTAAACCATAGTGTTGGCCTATCATGTTGCATTTCGAGAAAATTAGGGTTTTACATGTACAAATAAGGGTTTTCACCTTCATTTTGAGCTCTCCTAAGACCATTTTTTTCATCTTGACAATCACTCTTGCACTCAAGCTTCCCAAGAAAGAAATCAAGCACAAGGAATCTCAAGCAACCTACATTGGAGGTTTTTCTTGCATGTAGTAGACATCTTCAACAAAGGATATTTTGGTAAGTGTTCGTATTGGATTTATCATTCAATAATCCATTCCTTTATTTATATTTCATTTAGATTTCATTATAATTAAAGGCTTGTTTGACTAAGGTCAACCCCTAATCTCTAACCCTAACCCTTTTCTCCTCTTTGTATTTGAGTTGCAAGTTTTTGTATGAATGTTTGTCAAGGAGAAAGGTGCCAAGAAGGTGTTCTGAACCCATAAAAATCATTCAAATCAACAAAGCCCTCGTTCAAGCTTGGAGACCTCTTTCTTCCTGTTTTCTGTAGAGTTTGAACCAGACACCTACTGGGATCCGAAGTGCAAAACGAAGGCTCCAATCTCCACTTTCAGATCCTCAAAAACCTAGAAGAGAACTAGGTTGCCCATAATGGTGATCTAGTCCCTCTAAGCATGCTTTTCGGGGGATTTGCACATTTCTAGGTACCTATTTGGCAATAAACCAGTCAGGAAAAATTTCATGATAGGAGGACTAGGTCGCCCCACTTGGTGAAAGTGTCCCTATGAATATTTTTGATAGATTCCAGAGCATTCCACAACCTCCCATCTACAACATTCCATTTCCAGGTGCACAATTTTTGAACTTTCCACTTTCCTTTCTGTTTACATACATTTAGGTCATTTAGATTAGCTTGTATTAGTTTACTTTCATTTACTTTACATTTCATAGACTAGATTAGTTTCATTTTATTTTTAGTTTTTAGCCACACAACACACACATATCACAACCCATACATCAGCCCTCCCTTTGAATGCAACAGCTAAAAATCCCATAACCACCTAGAGGCAAGAGTGTCATTCTCACACACCAACAACTCCTAGGGTGAAAAACCCTAAGGGCCTAGTAGAGGGAATCATTTTTCCCTAGGTCCAGTGTTACAGTTTTGGTGGTTCATTTTGGTGAACCTGAGCATACAACACTTGTTAACTTTTTGATCTTGCATTGGATTGAAAATTTTGCATTATTTGCATCTTAGGGTTTCTAAACAAAGTGCATTAGTGAAACATCATGCTAGTACTTTGCATTTCAATTTATTGGAATTTTTTTTAAAAAAATTACATTTTTATTCTGTATCTTAATTGAAAAAACATAAACATAAGAAAAAACACTCAAAAACATCAATTTTTTTGAAAAAACTCCCTATTGGGACTAGTTCACCATTCTGGGGGACCTAATCCCAGTTCAGATTTTTAACTGCATGTTACAAAGTCAGACACCTTATTTTTGTGCTTCCTAGACCTCCTAGTACCATATACATTAGGTCTAGAATGTTTTGTGAACATAGGTTTTTTTCTCCTAGCTCAAAATCATCAATTTAGGGTAGTCATTTTTTATATACCTTCATTATTAGATCTGCAAAATGATTACATTTCTAAAAATGTGCATAAAATTCATTGAAGTACCTTTTAATTTTTATTATACACTATTTACATTCATAAAACTATGCATGATTTTGCTAAAAGTACTTTTCATTCTTTCCTATACATTGTTTACATTCTTAAAAATTAGCATACATTGGATATACATGTTCTATATTTTTGCATATACATTGTTCACATTGCTGAAACATTGCATGACATGGTTACAAATGCTTCTTTTTTCCAAACAATGTTAGTGTCTTATATATCTAGATATGCTAAGAAACCTTCCCTAACCCCTCCCTATGAGAGTGTTTTAGTGATTAAGAATACAACTTTGGACATTCAGAAAAATCATATTAGTTCTTCCCCTAATCTCTCTCCTCTTGGTGATGCAAAAATTTTGGTGTTAGAAGAACCAATTAATGAGAGTTTACAGAATCCTCTTTGTTTCTCTCCTCTTACCTTTCTTAACAAACAAGACAATACTACCATAAGGAATCATGAGTATCGTAGTTGTCCCCCTTCCCCTAGGGAACCCCTTATTAAACAAGAAACTTCCACCATTGATCATTACCCTCCTTGTAATGGAGTCCCTTTAGAAGAACCAACCTTTGAATGTGAAGAACATTCAATTTTTAGTTCTCCTGAAAACTCTCCTCATAAGGACACTATCACGGTGCAAGAATGTGTGAACCTTGACACTTATCCTTCAAACATTAAACCTTCCCTAGGAGAATATAATCAAGTGAAATTCAAATCACCTTCCTTAACCGGTCATGAACATAAAGACAAGATTCTTGAGGTTATGAGCACACAAGTGGGATCTCCTTTAATTAATGAGCCTCCTAAGTCTCCTCCCATTAGTGAATCACATAAAAAAACTCAGAGTTGTCTTGAAATCCATGATGTAATCTAATCATAACAATGTTTCACAGTGACTAGGTTGTAACTTAGTGACTAAAACACCTAGGGGATCACACACCACTCCTACACCATTACCCTTTCCTTAGAGAGTTCCTTGACTTGAGCACCTTAAAAAGACTCCTGCTGATATATCTATATGGGAGCTTATTCATCTTTCACCTATAGTCAGATTTATATTTCACGAAATGGCACAAATACAGATGGATGAGATTGAATCTTACATAAAATCGAACAATCGCAAACCAACCTCTTGTCCCATGCAAGTAGCCCAATCTGACATCACATTCTCTAAACATGAATTTTACTCACTTGAGATTCACAACAAGAATGATCCCTTGATGATCAAGGTGATCATTAATGAAACTCTAGTCAGTAACACTCTCATAGACAATGGAGCGAACATTAATCTTTGTAGCATGGCCCTCCTAAACACACTTGGCATGGATAAAATCTAATTCAAATTAGTGATGTTCATATTTGTGGCATCGATAATGTTAATAGGCAACCACTAAGGATGATCACATTAACTACAAGGTTGGACCATTAGTGTTTCCTGCTCCTATCCATATCATGCAAGGACCCCTTCTATACAATCTTATCCTAGGGAGACCATGGATTCATGCTATGAAAGGAGTCCCATATACCCTTCATCGCATAATGAAATTTGAGTACAATAACAATATATACATGGTTGATGCATATGCCCAAAGCTATGAGTCAACTAATCAAAACATTTCAAACTTCAATAATTCGTTCATTCATAGATCACACCTTATACAAGTTGATGCTACTCCTTCACCTACAACAAAACTCTTTGATGATCATTGGGGGTCGTTAGATTCTACAACTCCTTCCAATACAAATTCCAAAATCTCACCCTCTTGGTACAAAGAGTCATATGCACACAATTCATTTTTAGATACAAGTTCTAGTAATGATTGGGGTCTTACTCCTCCCTCTAAAGGAGAGTGTGAAACCTCGTGACCTATACACCAAAACAACCCTATGTCTTCTATGCTCAACTTGGTTCCACATCAACTGCATTACCACATGGTGGTTATAGGGGCTATAAAACTCCTATCTCTCATGAAGGAGCAACAATTAACACTAAGAACGATTTGTGTTCTTGTACAAAAACTAATCCTTCCAAAAATCACACTAACCCTTCATCTAACTTGGAAGACTGTTATGGTATCAACCACCATCTCCTTCCTACATATGGATGCAATTAACACATAATGCCACCTACCATATCATCCTCTATCAAGATATATTTAGGGTTACCTCCCTCCTCTCCATTTCCTTCAAACAATAAGCTTCAAACATATCATAGAACTTGGTGCTCTCGATTCTATGGGGGCACCTAGTTCCTTTCCCTAACGCATACCTTCATCCTATTTGGCTCACCTTTTCCTTGCACTAAGTGGGCGCAAGGGATTCATTAGCCTTGTCCTCGTATGTCACTTTCCATTACATCTCTTGAACATACAAGGGAAATCTTGAGATGTGGATGACATGTCTTGAGTTAACTCGCATGTGACATACTATCCTTTCCATGATGTAGACATTCTTGGAAACATCTCACTTGACGTAGGGCTTTCCAAGTAGGCTCTCATATCCCTTTTGCATTCTTTTCTTTCTCTACTTTAACACAATTGCTCACAAAATAATGTCTAGAAATTCCTTTCAAGTGGGGGCATATACTAGCACTATTTATTTTTGCATTTTCCTTTCCTTGGTTCCTAGTGCAGCCTTGCCACTCCATACAATGAGTCTCTCACTTGGTGGATGAAACTAGGTATAATCTCCTTCATGAAAGTGACCTATCTTAGCATATTACATTCCTCTCAGTGGCCTAATGCGACACATTACATCCCCTCAGTTGCAAATTTTTTATCCTTCAATTGGTCCTCTCTTGGAGACATTACATACAATGTTCCCTAAGTCAAAGACCTCACATGAACCAAACAAGACTCCTTTGAACATCCCTCTTGCATTATACCTTTTTGCATTTTTCATTTTTCACCTTGCATAACACAAATTTCATGCCTGTGGTTCCATCTGGATCTTGTTCATGAGTTATAAGCATCCAAGGCTTTTCTTGTCTCATGAACCGCCAACCTCTTGTGGTGCCTTATATAAGTTATCAACAAGTATAACTTTGGTATGGTTGAGAGGGAAGCCCAACTAGCGGCATCACTTTCCCCATATCATTCTTCTTGTGTGTGAATGCATACCAGCCATGTGTGTGTATCTCACCACCATTTGGCATTCTGACCTAGTGAACAACCAAAAGTCTCATCGGCCTAGAGTGAGTACACCCATTTTCTTTTTAGAAAAATAGCCTAGATCTAATCCAGAACTAGTTGGACAAATGGTCAAAGCTTGATCCAACTTTTTCTCTCTCTTCACTCTTTCACATCACTCCTTGTGTGATCTTTTGTGTTTATGTTTAGTTTTCCATGGGATCTTAATCCTGGGGGCTTGATCATCCCTCTTGATCATAGTCATCTCACCTTACTAACATGAGCACATTAGATCTCGCTCAACACGCATGATTCAACAAAGGATTCGGTAAGTGTGTTCATTGGCTTTATCATTCAATCATCCATTCCTTTCCTTATATTTCATTTGGATTTGATTATCATCAAAGGGGTTTGACTAAGGAAAATCCCTAATCTCTAAACCTAACCCTTGTCTCCTCTTTGTATGTGATTTGTAGGTTTTTATATGTAGGTTTGTCAAAGAGAAAGGTGCCAGGAAGGTGTTCTCAACCCATCAAAAGCATTCAAGTCAACAAAGCCCTAGTTCAAGCTTGGAGACCTCTTTCTACCCATTTTCTACAGAATTTGAACCAGACACCTGTTGGGATCTGAAGCGCTGACCAAAGTCTCCAATCTCCACTTTTAGATCCTCAAAAACCTAGAAGAGGACTAGGTCACCCATAATGGCCCCAATCATGAAAAGTTTCCCGATAGGAGGACTAGGTGGCCCCACTTGGGGGACATTTCCCTATGAATATTTTTGATAGATTCTAGAGCATTTTGGGGCCTCTCATCTATAACATTCCATTTCCAGGTGCATAAGTTCTAAACTTTCCACTTTCCTTTATGTTTACATACATTTAGGTCACTTAGATTAGCTTGTATTAGTTTACTTTCATTTACTTTACATTTCATAGATTAGATTAGTTTCATTTTATTTCCACTTTTTAGCCACACAACACACACATATCACAACCCAAACATCAACCCTCCCTTTCAATACAACCGCAAAAAACCTCATACTCACCTAAAGGCAAGAGTGTCATTCTCACACACCAAGAGCTCCTAGGGTGAAAAATCCTAAGGGCGTAGTAAAGGGAATCCTTTTGCCCTAGGTCTAGTGTTACATTTTTGTTGGTTTAGTCTCCTACCTCTCACCATGGTGATGTTTGGGTTTTCTATAGAGAGGGATCCCTATTTTGAGGTTTATTGTGTATGGAGATCTAGATATTCTTTACTCATTCTGGTTAAGCCTATCCTATTCTAGTAGAGACCTCTCCTATGGTGGTGTTGGATTGTGCCAACAAATTTAGTTGTTGTTGTAAGGATTTTTTCCCCTTAGAAAGATTCATCTGATGTAACCCTATTTCTACTTGTGTTCTTGGTTGTTAGCTAGGTTTGGTTTGGTTTATTTTTTGGGCCTTATATTGTATAAGGGGTGATCCCACAATGCTGGTTTACAATTTTTCGGAGATTTTTTTTTGCTGAAATCACATATTTTTAGAAAATATATTGATTTGAGCCTTAAAAAGGTTCATTTGAAGGATTCCAATTGAAGAGGGTTTGATCAAATCACATTATATCAAACCATACCTATAACGTAGTCTCCTTTACACCTATCAAAATGTTGATAAAAAACCATTTTTGATTTAACCTTTTGGGGGATCAAATGAATTCATTTAAAATTTATTTTTGTGAGTATCTAGTCCTTATTATAAGCTTCCCAAAAAGTATAATTATAAATAAATTTAATTTAATTATTATATTTTTTTATTTTTTTTGTGAATGTAGGTTTTTCACCAAAAATTAAGCTCTTTGTTCTCCACATGTGGAAAAATAAAAAATTATCAACTATTTTTAAAAAAAATATGATTACACTAGATATTGAAGTCCTTGATCCAACAAAAAAATAAATTGAATTTCGATACATATAAATAAATTGTGTTATATGGTTTGCCTATGTCTGAATTGTAATTGGTTTGACTTTGAAACTTGATTAAGGAAAAAGTATTCAATAAAACACTATGAAACCAACTGGAAGCACTAGATATAATAGTTACAAATCTAAATTTGAAAAAAATATAATTTGATCTTATGTGTTATATGGTGAGTGTCACTCCTTAAAAATGGTGTTTACTGAAAAAACTAGTTTTCGAAAGAGATGGAAAAAGAAGTGCAATCTAATTCCAATTTTTTTGAGAAAAGTATATTTAGAATCTATAGTCAAAATTTCACAAATCACTAGTTTGAATCATCTACAAATTCCTCATGGTTTAGCTGCTATAGATGCCTGAATGTGAAGATATAGTTAGAAATAATTAGTTTAACTAGTGTCCAATTTGACCAAAAATTATAAATCAGTATTGTGGGATGACCCTAAGGTATTCTCTTATTTTCCTTAGGGGTGTTGGTTTCTAAATGTTACTAGTCTCTTGATTCAAAGGTATTTTGGAAGGTTTATCTTGATGGTTGTTTAGACAATCCATTTGGTTTCAAAGGTTAAGGATTCTGCTACTCTTATGTTCTTGGGGGTAGTGGTCACCCGTATTTTGTTACTATTTGATGGGCGTCTTTCTTTCCTCTTACCAATTTTCTCTTTTGTAGCTCCTTTTGAGATGAAGTGTGCTCCTATGGAGGTGGAGCTCAAATTTCCTAGTAAGGTTGGGTTTTTTTGTGGAAAGGGATTCCTTTTTATTTTGTGCTCTATGCCAAAAATTATGGAGTTATTGCATGGGGTTTCCATCCCTTTGTTTAGTGTTATAAGCTCATGGATTTCGCTAGTTTTCCCCTATCTCTATAGGGTGGTGTTTTCTATGCTAGTTTCCTTTATTTTGTTGCCTCTAATTCTTTAAAACTAGTCTCTATTATCCAATTTCATGCTCTGGTCAAAAGTATGGCTTGTTTGATGTTCTTATAGGCTCATTGCTAGTGAGTCTCATTCTTCTTTTCTAGTTGTCTCATTTTTTGTGAGTCACCTATCTTCTACCTCTATGACTACTTTGTAAATGGATATTGGTCTTTCCAAACTTTAACCTAATCAAAACTTTAAAGTAAAATAAAATAATCATAAATAATTGTAAAGTAAAAACATTATTTAATAAAAACAAGTCAATCAATCAATCAAAAAATATATATCTTACATGGGAAGTGTACTAACGTACTTATTTTCTATTGGGGCATCCGAAAAAACCAAAGAATTTTTTAATTTCGATGCCGACAACATCATTCTTTGAACCAATGCAACGAGTACATTGCTTCAAAGAGGGGCAAAATGTAGACATCCAAAAATAACATTATGCATTCCACTGTAGCTAACATCATGCATTCGTTTCTTCTAGTAATCAATTAAAGCTATTTATTGATTTAATCCTAAGGTTCATCAAGCTTAATTAAATAAATCAAATTATTTAATTAAGTTCCTAAGGTTCTTCTTATTTGATTTAATAAATCAAACTGATTTAAAATCAAATATCAAATCCCTAAAATCCCCTAAGTTAATTAATCTAAATTAATTAACTTCTAATCATGATTAGCATTCTCTAGCTTTTGACTCAACTAGAGTCAAATCTAAACTCCTAACTAACCCACCCACTTGCATCAATAAATCAATTTATTGATTTATTAAAAAGAGTTATTTTCCCTCAATAACTCTCATCTTTGACTTTTTTGAACAAAGATTATTCCCCCCAAAACCCTCAACAACATGCATTTATTGACATTTTTCAAATTTGAATGGGCACATTGGCCAAAACTTGCACAAGCTTTGACCAATCCCATCATGCCAAGTGTCTCTATTCTATTGGAGGGGATTTAGTCCCACATTGGCTAAACTTGGCCTCTCTTCTCTCAACTTCTTCTAGAAAAGCAATACATCTTCTCTCATTTTACAACACACTTTGAAGGCATCTAAACTATAGGCAACTTGAGCTCATACCAACTCATTGTCTATCTCATTTGGCTTAGAAAGGGATTGGGAAAGGGCTCTCTCACATCTTCATGGAGGGCACCAATCCATCATAGAATAGAATAGGTTGTATATCCTTTTCTCCATGCATGTTTGATCTAGTTTTAGCATTTTATTTGGAGAAATGGACCATGTTATTCTATGAGGATGGCTGAATCTACACAATCAATGTGTAAGATTTCACCATCCCACAAATGGCGCTAGAAGGAGGGCTGTGACAAATTTGTATACTAAGGATTATGTCAACTAAACAGATCATTTGTATATCTATTATACAAATATGTTTTATTGCAAATGTTTGGTTACACTTAAGGAAAAGAAGCAAGCTAATGACATTATTACTCTACTCTTTCTTGCTCTTTTTTTCTGCATATCAGATCATGGTAGAGAGTTAGTGGCACTACATTCTATGTTGATTTAAAAAATAGTGAATGAAGGTATAAATTTGAGATCTGGTTTGTTTGATCAGGTATGTCTTTCTCCTGAATAGCTGACATAATCAATAGGAAATAACATGGAATATCTCTGCATCATACCATATTTGATACGTTTGAGTAAAAAAATTTAGATTGTATGATGGGTAGTAATTGTCCTTCTTTTCTATTCTTTGTATCTGCAATGAGATTGAGAGTCAGATGAAAAAGGATCATGTGGTGTGTCAAAAATATCGTCATTTTTATCTTCCATGATTTTCTAAAATAGAACTTGAATTTGTGTAATACCTCATAGATATTTGTGGTAGATCAAAAAAATGCAAATGCCAATCACAGCTGTACGCTATTTTGTAAGCCACCATTAAAATGCCTTATTAGATCCTCTTCAAACCTGGTGTAGCAATCTCATGCATCCTTCAATCCTTGTTGTACTTTGCAACTGGCTTTATGGTTTCTCTCTACTATATTACTAAGTTTGTGCACCAACGTTGTCACAGTTATTATTCACTGATCAGTCTGATTTTGATTTCTTTTTTCCAAGTGAAAATATAACTTTGAAATACTGATTCAAAAATTTGATAGGACCAGGTGCACATCCCTATGTCCCTGGGAAAATTATCTGTTGTGACTTCTCTTGTAGCCACCGACACATTATATATTGTCTGGTCTAATATAACTCAGGGCGAGCGAATGGACTTTCAGCTTCATGACCAACTCACAACCCAACAGCGTTTTCTTTCCTTCCAAAGCCTAAGGGTCCTGCTGACATTGCAATAGGCTATTTTGGTCATCAAAGCTTTATTCTATGTTTCACCACTAAAATATAGCTATTCTGGATTTATTGTTTCGCCAGGTATACAATCCTTTCTTATTTTGTTTGGCTCCTTTCTTGGTGGTGTTCTTCAATAATTGTGAAAGAGCCACTTTTCTTGACTTCAAAAGAGATCTATCGGATGTCTCAGCTTCATTAAGAGTCTATACCTGTGAAGACTGTGAAGGAAAATGCTTCTTTGGCTTTAAATTTTTTCCACGCTTTGTTTGAATGAATTTTATTCATCGTTGATATTTCAGTATTGGAACCTTCAGCTCATCCAAAGAACTTACATCAGGAACCTCTAGTGACTTGGTTATTTTTCTGTCCATTGGAAAATTGCTTCTAATGATATGATTCTTCTTTCTCTTACAGTATCGATCATTTTCATTAGCTTTAAAGTTTCCTCATCCTACCTCCTCCAGCGATTTTGCACATAGTTTTGACAATACTATTGTTAGTTGTGACAATACAGTGGTATGCCTTAAGCGACTTCATGTTGATCGGAGTAATGTCACGCGTACAAAGAATGTCTCATCAATGAGATACGTGAAAGTTCTCTCTACCAATCTACTTAAAACATGCCATCATTCACATAGATCTCTTTGTCAATTTGCCCAAATTAAAATCTTTGAGAAATATTGGGGTACGCACCTATTGACAGATTTTCTTGAATAAAGAAAAGTGTCAAAACGCCTATTCATAGTACCTACAATGTGGTAAGGTATAATGTTTTTATAATCTTTAGTCAATGAGCAAGTACGCATCACAATTGTCATTAGCATCGATGTTCTGTCTTATTGGTTGTATACCCAGGCGTCCCAAATCCCAAGGTCTGTATCATCCATTCTATTTACATAGGGTGGCATTGGAGTCTTCTATGTGCATTTAAAGTTTTTATACAAATTTGAATGATAGTCGTTCCTTATTTAATACAGAGACAGGCTGCCATCCTATCTAGCAGTCGTGAGTCGTGTCTTCTTTAATGCAGCTGCTCTTCTTTGTAACGTCGACACTAAGTCAGGTTAATGTTGATTCAAGAACTGTTATGCGATTACTTTTTTCTATTTAAAATCTGCAATTACTAAAAAATACTTAGTAGTTAGCAAAGTTGTAAAGACAGGCATGGCAAGAGACCTACGATGGGATTGGTATCTTTTAACAAACTTCTTGTGAAATTGCATTATTTTCAAAGCAAGTTTGTTGAGAAATTGCAGAGATTTAACATTTGGTTTCTTTGAGTGCAGGATTAGCAATCTAATGAATTGGCAAACAAATCACTTGTTAACATCTGTTCTTGAAAATATCGATACTTAATTTGCAAATTTGAATGTGTTGATGACTTATGGGATTTCTTGAAGATGATGAAGTAGCAAAACAAAGAACATCAAAAGAACATTAACAGATTGAAGTTGAAGAATTGAACATTAGACATTCAAAAGCATTTTTTAATGCATGTTGGAGTTTTCATTTTCTACAGCAACTTTCAAAGCTTTTCTTTCTTTTTTTTTTTTTCTTCCTACATAGCCAATCATTTGGTTTACTTGGGGTTACAAGACAAGTGTGATTTTTGGTAATGTTATATACATCATGTACACCTTGAAATAAATCTTACTTGTGATAAAATTGTGATGTTTTATAGGTGTTGACATCAAGGTTGAAATTAAGGTGGACATTTGAAGACGAGTATCCGAATTGAACAAAGGAACAAGGTTGTGAATCAAGCGAAAACGTAGGCGAATGGAGTTGGAAGATCTTTTTGAAAGCAAAACTTAAAAAAGCATTTTTTAATGCTTATTTTAAACAATCTTGGAGCTTCCATTTACTACCCTTTTTTTCTGTTTTTGGCTAACTCACTTTTCAATTTGGGCTTAAAATCAATCAATGATTTGATCTTTTCAAAGTTGGTTAAAAAGAACCTTAAAAAATTACTAGATTTCAATTTGGGATTAAAATTGAACAAGGCAACTTCACATTTCAATTGGTGCTTTTAAAACGAACTCATAATTGCTTTGAGGAATTTAAAATTGAACATGTGTACTTTGTGTTTTGTAAACTTTTTTGCAAAGTAGTGTCATTTAAAAAGGTGTATGCGCTTCTCCCACGCTTCACGGAGATCTTGAGAATCAAAAGTCTTTTTGGTGACCCTAAGTTGCATAAAAGATTGCCTCCACACTTCAATTTGGGCATTTTAAAATTGAACAAAACATGCGAGTGTGAGCACGATATATTGCGGAGGTTCTCCCCTTTGTTTCTCAACGAAGGTTGTGTGAATGATGGAATATGTTAGCTCGCTTTTGTTTAACTTAGAGGGCCTGCCTTGTGGGAAAAAGTAATCACCCAAGGGAACGACCCTTCCGGGAACACGCTAAAGCCAAGCGACTTCCACCCGGGATATAAGTGTGGATATTGGAACAAAGGCCAATATCACGAGGATTATTCCGACGAGATGGACAACAATGGACTCTTGCCGACGTTGGATAATCCCCCACGAACGGAATGCCCGAATTAGAACCCTTGTTTAGAAATTGGCCAAAACCTTATCTATCTTGTTGGTGCAAGAGGTCATGTCCTCTGAAGCCGCCCCACATAACATGCGGTCTTGTTGTGGAAATGGAAAGTATGCCATGGGAGATTCATGGGTACTAATGCTTGGCTGACCTGAATAAGTGAGTGTCGTGGAGGGGAGCCAGTGTGGTCAAGCATTTAGCCATTCGCACAAGATATGCGCAGATGGATTTATCCAAGTGGGAACCCAACAAGGTATTGTCTCATCAACCTAGGAGTGTGAAAGTGCTTGGAAAAAAAACACATTGCTTGATCTTGAAAACATTTGGAAAACAAACATACACAAAACCTTGAAATTTCAAACACCTTGTGGGGAACAAATACCTATTGACGAACTTGCCCACTCTTGCTTTCCCTAGGAATCACATTTCTAGAGGTTTCTAAGTGTGCAAATTCTATCATCGTTTGTTTCCAATAAGGATAAACATAAGGAGCTTTTGCCCTATTTTCCTCGATTTCCACACAAAGGACATTGTGGGATGAGAAAGAGAATGGGACACTAGACATATAGTTTGAAAACCTAAGAAAGCAAGTGTCTTGGATAAAAAGAACCTCATTTAACCAAGATAAAGAGACAAATTGGATTACACATGTGCTTTGTAACATGATTTCCCGCAAGATCAAAATCCCAAAGCCAAAGTTCAAGAAGCTTAGTCTAAAAGCTCGTGAGGAGCGTCTTGAGAGACTTTTTGAATTCAGGGAAAGATTGGTTTATAACTTTTACAGAAAAGCCTCAAGGAACAATCCAGCATTATATGCATTTTATTCTCAACAAAATCCTGAATTGTTTCAAAGATTTGCATTTCTCCCATAGGAAGTCAAGCGTGTTCTTCAACACCGAGGTTTTGTAGAAAGAGAGTCACATCTAGGTTAAGGTTCAAGATCAAAGTTGTCATTCCCATTCATTCATCCATCAAATCAAAGTCTCATTTCATCATCAAACCTTTTTGAGAACTCTAGAATCAAACATCACACTAAACTTAGAGGGCTAGATCAACATCATCATATCTTGGCTTAACACACTTAGCCAACATAGTCTCAAATCATTGAACAAATTTTCTTTGAGATAACACAACTTCTTAAAGTCTATTAGTTCTCCAAAACATTGGAATAACACACTTTGTCAATTCATCCACTTTTGTGCAAGTTCCCTTAGGATAACACAACTTCCTAGGGAAAACAACTTCACAACCAATCTTGTTTGACTTAACGCATCTAGTCAAATTATCACATTCAAATCAAATCAAAAGCCCTTTCAAAGTTTAGCACATATATTCAAAAAGTTTTCCAAAGGTTTCATTCACTCATCCAATCCGTTTTAACCCATCACCATCATCACCATCTTTGATCTTTTAGCTACCCTAGTTCTTCTCTTTTTGGACTTAAAGGATTAGGATCGAACAAATCCCTATTTTTATGGTCCAAACAAGATCTCAACATAAGAAGGACATGGAGAATATTAGAGACATATCAACTTCTATGGACATGAGTCATCTAAATATCGAAGTGAACCTAGCAGGATCAAGCAATCCCCCAAGTAACTCTCCCTTATCATCACAAAATCTTCAAGAGGAGAGTCATCAAGAGGACGACATAAATGAAGACATAGGGATGACACCAGAGGAAATCATGGAAATGATTCAAAATCCTAAGAACCATAAAATTGTTAGTGCTATGTTCAAATGCATAAATTCAATAGAAAGAGGAGGGGACATGCCCCCTCCCAACCTTAACACAAGCACTAGTGCAGTTGCATCCCCATTGTCAAACATCAATCAAGAAGTACCTTGCATCACCTCAATCATCACACCAACCTCCCCGATTGTGAACAAGGGGAGTGCCATGTTCCAAGAATTGCAAGAACACCGCCTTGTGGCTAATGAAGAAGCAATCATCACCCCTACATTTATTCCAGAAAACTCATTTCACCCTTACATCCCACTCACATTTCATAATCCCGCTGGTTCATCCTCATTTCATGCCACACCAGCTTATCAATTGAACATACCAACTCCCCCACGGCTTGAGGAAGTTGGTTTGCTTGGAACGACAGAAGCTATCAACCCTTTCTCTTTCCAAAGTGGTGCATCATCCCTTCCCCCGCTTCCTTTCACATCTGCATCGCCTCCTGGAATAGGTCTTCCACCTTTAACCATCTAAATTTTTGCTAATCCAAGCAATCTGACCACCACTTTGAACCCGCTTCTTTTTCCCATATCCTCACAACAAATCGCAACCATTCCTGTCACCACGGTTAATGCATCTATTGGTCCTCAAGTCTCCCAAAGCATGCCTCATCAAGGACCAATTGTCTCAACCACCCCGCCCACAACCCAAATCACAGTCACAACCACAATCCCTCCACCCGCCACGACAGTTGGCATGATTCCTGCTCCACCACCAATCCCACCACCAAAACACAATATGACCAATTCATTCTCCATCATGTTGCAAAATGCACAACAAGCTGCCCACCAAAAGGCACTCCAAAAACAACAAGCCGCACAAGCGCAAGCACAAGCCGCACAAGCGCAAGCACAAGCTCAAGCTCAAGCACAAGCCGCACAAGCACAAGCACAAGCTCAAGCTCAAGCACAAGCTGCACAAGCGTGAGCACAAGCACAAGCTCAAGCTCAAGCACAAGCCGCACAAGCACAAGCACAAGCGCAAGTGCAAGCTCAAGCCCAAGCTCAAGCTCAAGCCCAACAAAAGACACAAGCTCAATACCAAGCGCAATTGCAAGCAATCCACCTGCAAGCCTACCACCAAGCCCTGCAAGACTTTCAGGCACAACACCAAGCTAAACAACAAGCTCTATTGGCACAACAGCAGCTCGACCAACAACAAGCATTGTTGGCAAAACAGCAGCTAGACCAACAACAAGCGTTACTAGCTCAGCAACAACTTGACCAACAGCAGGCTTCATGGGAACAACAGCAGATGGACCAACAACAAGATCAACAACAAGCGTTGTTGGCACAAATGCAAGCTTACCAACAAGCCCTAAACGCATAACCGAGCTTGCAGCAAACGCCCACCAGTACGCTCCCCACCCATCAAACACCTCCAACACCTCACCACTCATTCATCCCACCCCCCGACCCAAGCAAGGATGTCGCAACACAAATCAAATTGCTTTCGCAGCAGGTGTTGGACTTGCAAGCAGGAAAAACCACAAGGACACCAGGCAACTTGTGCCCTTATCCGTTCGATAGAAGTCTCACCATGGTACCGTTTCCAAAGGGATTCGAGATCCCCAAATTTGATAAGTACAATGGAACGGGCAACCCTGAAAACCACGTCAGGGAATTTCAGGTGCACTGCATGGAAGTCACATATGATGACACGTATCTAATGCGGCTCTTCCCCTGAAGCCTGACTGGTCCAGCTATGGAATGGTTTTCTCACCTACCCATGGGCATTAAAACATTCGAGGAAATTGTGGAGGCTTTCCTTAAAAATTATGCTTTTAATATGGGTGCAGATGTGAGTTTAGAAGAACTATCTGCACTCAAACAAAGAAGAGGAGAGTTATTTGCATCCTTCTTGCAAAGATGGCAATCCAAGGCCAATCAGAGCAAGTGGGCCATGCCAGAGGAACAACAAGTTTGCACCATCATAGCCAACTTAGATGAAAACCTGGCGTTCTACCTAAAAATGCAGTGCATCACATCTTATGATCAACTAATTCCAAAGGCGCTTAACATCGAAAGAGCCCTTACTGCGCGAGGAGGCGCACCTACATTCACTCCACCGCAGGATAACCGCCCGTCCAACAACTACAATGATAAACCTCGAACATGGTCGAGGAACAAAAATATCACAAACGACGGCGTGGTTGATGCTAAGGTAGTCATCAGTGCTCCTAAGCAAAATACCCAAAATCATCATCATCCGCAAACTCATAACCACAACAATATGCAAGCTAATGCGGTAGTAGCACAGTCACAACCACCTTCCACTAGCCAAGTCAACAATGTGGGTAATCAAGGAGGACCACCTCCCCGCAACAAGTTTCCCCCCAAGAGGAAGTTCACAGCCCTTGGTGAATCGATTGAGTCTGTCATGAAGAAATTGGTCAAAGAAAACCTAATCAAAATTTCTAACTCCGAACAATACACAGAGCCCATGACCAAACCGCCGTGGTACAACGAGAATCTCCTATGTGACTTCGACAAAGTTAAAGGACACACCACCGCCAACTGCATGAGACTCAAGAATATCATCCAAGACCTCATCGAGGATAAGGTCATCAACATCGAGCAGCCAGCCGGAAACCAAGACCTAAAAATCTACATGAATCCGATGCCGAATCATAATCAGGGAAATAACCAAGGGAATAATAAGGGTAAACAAAAGTATGCTAGTGCCAATCTAGTATACGAGGAGATAGTCGGATGTGTCGACGAGTTGGTCACTGTCATAAATATCAAGGGAACCAACAATGAATGTGGAGTCACCACACGAGGTGGAAAAGTTACCATTGTCGGGGCACCTGCTAAGACCCCCATTACCAACACAAAGGCCGTCCCCTATGATTACAATGTAATTGACCAACTGAAGATAACACCCGCACAAATATCCATCATGGAATTACTAAAAATCTCCGTCGCTCATCGACAGATCCTAGATGAAGCACTAGCTGCCTCTACCGTCGCTGCTACCCTTGACACAGAGCAATTTCAGGCTATGGTAGGTAACATCATTACCCCGAATCTCATCACATTTTCGGACCAAGATTTCCCCCCGCAGCCATCTCATAACCGGGCACTTCACCTCTAAATCCTAGTTCATAAAAAGAAAGTCAAGCGAGTCCTGGTAGATGGTGGTGCAGGTCTTAATATTTGTTCTCTAAAACTTATAAAGAAATTGGGATTCGCTGAGGATTCCATCAATAAGAACAAAAGTATCACCATAAGAGCATATGATGACCAGGAAAGAGTGTCTCAGGGAGCTATCAAGATCCCCATCCAAGTGGGGCCAACAACCATGGAAACAACTTGTCAAGTTCTTGACCTTGATTTGCCATACAACATTCTCCTGGGACGCCCATGGATACACGGAATGAAGGCAGTGGCCTCAACCTATCATTAGTGCATTAAGTTCTCATATCAAAATGAGGAGGTTACCATATATGGGGATCCCAAACCTTTCGCCTATTGCAAAAACTTGGAAGCCAAGTTTTACAAAATCCCTCAAGTACCTAAAAACGATGAAGGCCCATCCACTTCATACATAGACCCAGCTAATCTCGCCTCCACTTCTGCGAAAGAGACACCCGCCATCCCCGACATATCCGAGATCAAGAACATGATACAGGACAATGGATGCGGTGATTATAGAATGAAGAGAAATGCTTTTGTTGTAGGAGAGTTACCACAATCTCCTAGATCACATGGGCAACCACAATTGACTCAAACACCTGTCCGCACTAGAATAGAACCCTTTGGATTCCACAGTTGGGGGGATCTCAGTCAGGAAAATGTGGACGAGGAGGACATCACAAACACTCTGTACCAAGATCAAAGACCCACTCCCACCCTACCCATGAAGGAAACAAACAGAGGGTTACAAATGATGTTTGGCATGGGCTATAACAGGAATGAAAGCCTAGGAAGAAATAGTGATGGACGGTTGGAGCCCATCATTGTAGAAAGAAGAACGTAGAACCTTGGCCTTGGCTGTACCCCTCCGAGTATAACTGTGCGTGGCAGAAGTGTTCCTAATAGGGTAGTCAGGTCCTCTCCTCGGGTCTCGGCAACTAACCTTAAATTACCCGTGTCCACAGGCCTACCTCTCGATAACTTCACATTTGACATAACTGATGTTTGTAGTAGCAGTGACGACGATGACACCATAGGTGGCTTACCTAGGCTCTTTGAAGATTCCACCTTATTGATGATTAGTGTCTCACCCGCTGAGCCAATCCAACAAACCCACCAAATCCGCTTAGTATACCCCCAACTCATCGATCATGACCAACGGGTACCGCCGATTCTAGACTCATTCGAAAACGATGAGGCTCTCTCCGAATTCATGGGACTAAGGGATACTGTTCCATGTGGAGATCACAAGGCAGGATTTGATATCACTCTAGACACACAAGCATACTATGGGGAGACGATTGAGTCTTTCAGTCGCAAAAGAAAAAGAATAAGCTCGGAGTTATTGAGTGAAAACCACACTGTGGCACTCTCTAACCATAAAATAGTAAAAATAAAGGACGCATCCAATGGCGAAAACCTCTTTGAGGTGCCAGAGGATGAAGGATTCAATCTCCCCCCTACTGCTCTACACCAAGAGAAGTCAGCAGTATTGGCAGAACAGTGCAACCCGATCAACTTAGGAACAGAATCAGAACCACAAATTACCTTCTATGCAGAATCCCTCCTAGAAGAAGAACAAAAACTACTGGCAGCTTTCCTAAAGGAGAGAAAGGTAAATTTTGCGTGGACCTATGCAGACATGCCAGGCCTGGATCCTGAAGTAGTAGTGCATCATTTGGCCGTTCACCCCGAAGCAAAACCAGTCAGATAGAAGCTAAGGAAGATGCACCCACAAATAGCCTTGCTTGTAAAGATTGAGCTACAGAAACTTTTGGATGTTGGCTTCATACGCCCGATTGACTATCCAGAATGGGTATCTAACCTCGTACCAGTCTCAAAACCGAAAGGGGGCATCCGCATCTGCACTGATTTCAGAGACCTAAACAAAGCATGTCCCAAGGATGACTTTCCACTACCCAACATTGACATGATAGTGGATATGATGGCCGGACATGAGATGCTTTCCCTAATGGATGGTTTCTCGGGGTACAATCAGATATTGATCGCAAAAGAAGACCAACACAAGACAGCATTCACATGTCCGTGGGGCACCTACTGCTGGAATGTAATGCCATTTGGGTTGAAGAATGCAGGAGCTACCTATCAAAGAGCCATGACATTAATCTTCCACGACATGATCCACAAAACAGTCAAAAATTATGTAGATGACATACTTGCTAAATCAAAGAAGAGACAAGACCATAAAGCAACTCTAAGTGCTATCTTTGACAGGCTCGAACAATATAAGGTTAGACTCAACTCGAAGAAGTGTGTCTTTGGGGTGCAATCAGGGAAGCTGCTAGGATACATAGTTTCAATGAGAGGGATAGAGGTAGACCCTGCAAAGGTAAAAGCAATCCTTGAAATGAAAGCACCAAGAACATTGAAACAACTAAGAGGATTGCAAGGAAGACTCCAGTCCATCCGAAGATTCATAGCACAATTGGCAGATAAACAGATTGCCTATTCACACCTACTTCACAAGGGAGTAGCTTTCAGATGGGATGACAAATGCGAGCAAGCATTCAACAAAATAAAAGAATATCTACTTACACCACCTGTATTGATGCCACCAATTGTGGGGAAATCACTAATCCTATATATCTCTGCAACAATAGCCGCCCTGGGGGCCCTTTTAGCCCAACATGATGAAAAGGAACCGAGCGGGCTATCTACTACATCAGCAGAACAATGGTTGGACATGAGCTCAATTACACGTCAATAGAGAAAGCTTGCCTAGCATTGGTATTTGCGGCTCAGAAATTTAGACACTACATGCTAGCGCACCAAATCAAGTTGATGGCCAAAATAGACCCTCTAAAGTACCTATTGACAAAAGCAGCACTTACAGGTAGAATGGCTAAGTGGGTAATGATATTATCTGAACATGATATCGAGTATGTAGAACAAAAAGCCATAAAAGGACAAGTCATTGCGGATCAGCTGGCAGAAGCTCCCCTCTACATAGATAATCCACTCATATCAGAATTCCCAGATGAGTCCCTTTTTAACCTTGATGCAACAGACCACTGGAAGCTATACTTTGATGGCTCTCACACACAACATGGGTCAAGAGCTGGTGTGTTTTTCATCACGCCACAAGGAGACTACATACCTAGATCATACAAGCTGGCATTCCCTTGTACGAACAATATAGCAGAATATGAGGCTTTGACCATAGGACTCAAGATTGCAGCACAATGGCGAATCATGACACTAAAAGTCTATGGCGACTCGCAACTTATCATCAACCAAGTCAACGGCGAATACCAAACCAAGGATGATAAGCTCACTCCATATAAGAAGGTGGTAGAAAGCCTCAAGGAATCTTTCATAGAAATTACCTTTGAGAAGATACCAAGGACAAACAACAGAGTAGCTGATGCAATGGCAACAATTGGATTCTTACTCGACATCCCTCGTAACGTCTCGAAACATGAATTCCTCGTAGAGCAGCTTCTCGTACCCACATTCGAGGTACCAGAGTCAGAATACGCATGTGAACTCATTGGTCCCGGTGATCTTTGGTATCATGATATATACACCTACCTAAAGTTAGGAATCCTCGCCACTGACATCACCCCGAACCTAAAACGCACTTTCATCAAAAGAACTTCACGATTCGTCATCCTGGGAGAGACCCTCTTCCGTAGGAGTACCGATGGAACCCTGTTACGTTGTTTAAAACTCGAGGAAGCCCTGACTGCTCTAACTGAGGTACACAATGGCACGTGTGGGTTACACTCAAGTGGTATGACCTTGGCTAAAAGTTGTTAAGAACAGGTTACTACTGGCCGATGATGGAAAAAGAGGCACACAATTTTGTCAGAAAATGCTTGCAATGCCAACGACATGGAGATCTTATTCATACACCAGCTCAAGAACTGCATCCTATTGTTACACCTTGGCCCTTTTCACAATGGGGGCTTGATCTCATTGGTAAAATATCACCCACCTCATCCAATGGCCATAAATTCATTATCACCGCCACCGAATACTTCACTAAGTGGGTTGAAGCAATTCCCATGACCTACATCATCGGAAAGCAGATATCCAAGTTTATCCTGAATTACCTCATTTGTCGGTATGGTGTCCCCCAATCCATTATCTCTGATAATGGGACACCCTTCAAGAATCAGGATGTCCGTGACTTGTGTGAAAAATTCAAAATCAACCATCGCTTTTCCACTCCATATTATCCACAAGGCAATGGCCAAGCAGAAGCTACAAATAAAACCATTTTGAAAATCCTCAAGAAAACAGTCAATGACTCTGGTCGTGACTGGCATCTGCAGTTAAATCCCGCCTTATGGGCCTACCGCACCAGCATCTGCACGCCAACAGGCACCACCCCATTCTCTCTGGTCTACGGATCAGAGGCCATACTCCCCATTGAGATTGAGCTCCCATCACTAAGGATATCACTGCAAAACCTTATCACAGATGAGGAATACAGGGTCACAAAACTCAATGAGCTGGAATTACTAGATGAAAGGCGCATGGATGCCCTTAATCATCTAAAAGTGTACCAGAATCGCCTAAAAAGGAGCTACAACAAGAACATCAGACAACGCACTTTCCAAGTTGGTGACCTTGTGCTGAAAGAAAACCAAAAGAATGTGCCAAATCCAGATACAAAGGGAAAATTTGAGCCCAACTGGATGGGACCTTTCATCATCACTGCAAGTTACACATCAGGGGCATATCAACTAGCAACACCAGAAGGCGAGCCTCTGTAGGAGCCTCTGAATAGCTCTTATCTCAAAAAGTTTTATGCCTAAACATTGCAAGGTATAGAACCAGAAAATATAAAAACAATCAGAAAAAGTCCTGAAAAAATGGTTACCTCGATGAAAACCTGGCAAACAGGCATCTTGGTGACAACCAAAAAAATCAAAAGATCAAAAAATCCAAAAAAAAATCAGAAAAGGATTAAAAAATAGTAAAGAGAAAAAATCGTCCTCTAGTGAAAACCACTTCGATGGCGCTTTGGGCAAGTACCTTGGTGAAAACCTGGAAAACAGGCATCAAGTGTAAATAAAGTACCTTCCCCATCTATCAGGATCTGCACAACTCATCCACTCCATCGCATTCCACTTATCCGCTCGCATCCATACCATAGCCTACGTTGGTATCTGTACTATATTCCACCATCGGAACTACATGGCATTTCAAAGGTCAGTCTGTCCCGCCTTTATCTAAGTAGTCTATCGCACCACACTGGGGGCACGTTCTCGCAACATCGGATCGGATTCGTGTATATTCTTGTGATCTTTTTCAAAATTCATCAAAAAATTCCAAAAACATTCAGAAAACTCATTCAAAAAACCAAAAACATTCAGAAAAATCATCAAAAATCCAAAAACATGTCGAAATATCAGAAAATCTTCAAAAATTTCATCATTAAGTCTTGTCAGTTTTTTCTACCTTGTCGAACTACGTCGTCTTTGAGCTTGAACGTAGGCAAGGCTGATCTTTGATCATCCCCCGAGATGGTTGGGTCAGTCCTATAGGCGTCCGTCGCATTGGCAATCCGTTTGCCCATCTAGTCTACATCTTAAGTTAGTCCTTTAGGCAATAAAATGACAATCTGTTTGTCCATATTATCATCAAGTCAGTCCAACACCAGTCGAACTATGTGGTCTCTGCGTATATAACGTAGGCAAGGCTAATCTATGGATCAGCTCCCGAGACCCCTAGGATAGGTCTTTAAGTTAGTCTGTTCGTTGGAAAATCTTGAAAATACCAAAAATATTTGTAAAATTCCAAAAATACCAAAAACAACCTCAAAACATTTGAAAAAAAAACCAAAATGGTGCATCCATTTCATCTCGCTTTCACTCGTGATTGTCATCACTCATAATAAATCATCGTTGCTTTCACCCTTTGGTGAGTTAGTCAGAAGCAAGTTTAGTAGGTTCTAAAGTGAACGCCTAATCGTCAAAGTCTCGAAGGTCTAAGTCAGTAAGTTAGCAAGTTGGTCAACTCGGAGTATCAATAGCTTATCACGCAATCAGTCTCACCAAAACCCTGATCACTACATGTCCTAGGATGAAGCTTTCCTGCGATGGACATAAGCATCAGGTACCCCACAGTAGTTTAGTCTTGGCTAGCGATACGAAGAACATCAGCTTGTTTGTTTACTTTATTTTAGTCTTTTAGACTTATCTTATTTTGCGCTCATTCCAAGGACCTCTCGATGATGCCTAAACAAAACTGGTTTAGAGAGAAAGGAATGGGGCAACGATCATTATCTTTTTATCTGCTGTGCTTGTTGGATATTCTTGTAAAATAACTTCGTCACGCATACTTTGTTTTGTTTGTAGGAAGGATGTTTTAGGTATCTTGTTGACCACATAAGAAGGCTTGCCTTTTTATGTTTTGGCCCGAGATGTCTAGAATATCTGAACTGCATTCTGAATAAGGTTATGTCTGTCAAGTGTGAACAAGAGTACTCCTATCTGATTGTCGAGTCAAAGTCCATCACACTAGGCGCAACGCCATCCTGGTTCTTAATACCTTGATGCATCGCACCTACGTGTGTTATCAAACATAAAGAAAGGTATGCTCTTTTCCCATCCCTGGATAAGCAACACATCATCATCATTCATCGTCATATCCAATAAAGTCTCGATGACTAATGGACTTATTGGACTTCTACATTCTTCTTAGATTTAAGGGTTCATCCCTCTCATTCTTCTATCTTCTGTCACGCTAACAATGCATCCATCTTGCATCCGTATTCTCATTTCGCATAATCATGTCATACCATCATATCAGGACAACATCATCCATCTCATCCATCTCACATGCATTGCATAATCATTTAAAGTTGTTTACGATAATATAAATTTGTTATCCTAAGCATCTTCCAAACATCTCATTTTCATCATCATTATCATATAGTCTAACCATCCATACATCCATTTTGAACCTCTTTGTCGCGAGATCCACCTCAAATTGTATCTTTTCGCTTGATCTCTCGAGGGGGCAATGTACTAACGTACTTATTTTCCACTGGGGCATCCGAAAAAACCAAAGAATTTTTTAATTTCGATGCCGACAACATCATTCTTTGAACCAATGCAACGAGTACATTGCTTCAAAGAGGGGCAAAATGTAGACATCCAAAAATAACATTATGCATTCCACTGTAACTAACATCATGCATTCGTTTCTTCTACTAATCAATTAAAGCAATTTATTGATTTAATCCTAAGGTTCATCAAGCTTAATTAAATAAATCAAATTATTTAATTAAGTTCCTAAGGTTCTTCTTATTTGATTTAATAAATCAAACTGATTTAAAATCAAATATCAAATCCCTAAAATCCCCTAAGTTAATTAATCTAAATTAATTAACTTCTAATCATGATTAGCATTCTCTAGCTTTTGACTCAACTAGAGTCAAATCTAAACTCCTAACTAACCCACCCACTTGCATCAATAAATCAATTTATTGATTTATTAAAAAGAGTTATTTTCCCTCAATAACTCTCATCTTTGACTTTTTTGAACAAAGATTATTCCCCCCAAAACCCTCAACAACATGCATTTATTGACATTTTTCAAATTTGAATGGGCACATTGGCCAAAACTTGCACAAGCTTTGACCAATCCCATCATGCCAAGTGTCTCTATTCTATTGGAGGGGATTTAGTCCCACATTGGCTAAACTTGGCCTCTCTTCTCTCAACTTCTTCTATAAAAGCAATGCATCTTCTCTCATTTTACAACACACTTTGAAGGCATCTAAACTATAGGCAACTTGAGCTCATAGCAACTCATTGTCTATCTCATTTGGCTTAGAAAGGGATTGGGAAAGGGCTCTCTCACATCTTCATGGAGGGCACCAATCCATCATAGAATAGAATAGGTTGTATTTCCTTTTCTCCATGCATGTTTGATCTAGTTTTAGCATTTTGATTGGAGAAATGAACCATGTTATTCTATGAGGATGGCTGAATCTACACAATCAATGTGTAAGATTTCACCATCCCACAGGAAGAAATAATCTACAATGTGCATGTGACTTAAGTGATTTTGATCCTCTGACCTCTAACTTGCACAAAACTCTACTAGTCAATTTATCACCTCTAAAGGGAAAGGTTGTTAATTGGCAACTATCATGCTTTATGGTGAGGGAGTATCTCTCTAACTAGCCACTATAGGATTTGAACCCTCATCAAGGAGATGAGATTATGTAAGAAAAGGAATGCATTTACTCTATTGTTCCCATCAATTTTCTTTGGTTTTATGCCATGCAAATTCTTGGCATTTTGAAATGACGTCTACTACGTTAGAATGCGTGATGAGCGCAGTGCTTAAAAATCCTCGTGTGGCCAAGAAATTGCAAGAGGAAATCGAATCAGTGGTAGGTAGAGAGAGGACAGTAAATGAGGATGATATTGGAAACGGGGAGTGAAGAGAACAGAGAAATGCAAACAGAAAGCATATTTCAATTCATTTGAACACTTTTACTTTCAAACATCATTGTCGCTACAACAAGTACGAGATTTTGCACATTACAATCATTTTTGCAGACACCTTATGAGCTGCTGCTCATTCAACCATACTGGCATGAACATACATCTTACTATTGGTGGAGCTGCTGCTCTTGACACCATTACATTATCGGACTCTTACTAGAGCTTCTGCTCCATCCTAAACATACAGCCATACAACTTCTGACTCCTTGCAGCTCCGCGGAGCTGGACTCCATTTGTGGGAGTGAGTAACAAAAGAGACTTCAACCAAAATATATAGAATCCCGATCAACAAGGATGCATAAAATAATATATTATTTAGCACCCAGAAAGCATGCGAAACTTGCGATGAGTTAATGAGAAATCTTTTCTAAAATCTGGCTTCTGACTTTGTCTTCAATACTGATATGGTCAAGACAGCTACTTCAATGATGACAGCTGGAGTAGTTGAGATTACATTTCCAACTCTCCCCTTTAATCTCGACTACTAATTCCTTCCATCATTTTTTTAAATGGCAATCTATCTTCTGATGATTTCTTTTATCCCACAGTTTCACTTGCCTCCTCCAGTCTCAAAAACTGCTTCAAACATTAACCAGAAATCCATGGCTGCAAACTTCATATTAAACATGTACCATTAACAGCTACGGCTGTGACTTTTCTGCACTTCTTCCAAATCTAACCGATGGATTTTCTATGATCTCTTCGCTACACTTTCTGACTGCTACAACTTTTTGAACTTATCTTTGTTTGTGAACTTCTTATCTTCCAACTTTAGAGCGATTAAATCTTCGAGTCATTCTTCAAACACTCCATATAAAAATAATGTGAAAATAACAAACCTTATCTTTCAAAAGCTGCGGCTGTACTTTGGTGATTTCTTCAATTTACTTTTCTTTTTTCTGTAAAACTTTTTCTTGCAGTTTAATGAAACCAATCTTCCTGGAAATTCAAAACTTGGCAGCTGACAGCTCCTTCTTGAAAATAACGATCTTCCGATCTTTCTTAGTTGCTGGATCTCCTCTTTAAACAATCTCTTTGCCTTCAAACTCATGACTTCGTTCTCTTGCTTTCAGTAAGCAACTTCTTTCTCATTCCTACGATCTCCTTAAGGAGTGACCTACCCTTTAGCACTGATTATTTGACTTGCTCCCAGCTAACATCATTGAGGTCTCTGATTTTGTCTGAGGGCGAAGGCCTCTTACAAGAACATCTTCCTCTGCAATTTGAGCGACTCCTCATAAAACAGCAACAACTGATCTTCTGGGACATTCTTCAGGATATTTCTTTTCAATATCAACTCTTTTTAGATCTTCAGATATTTTCTCCAGGCCTTTCTGACTCTTCCTGGCGACTTGAGCAGCTTGACTTAGACTGCTGCGATCCAAACAGCTACCTCCAAACACCTTTACATCGATTTCTTTAGCATGTACGGTCTAGGTTGAGCAACCTCCCTGAGCAAATACCTTCACTGCTTTTATTCTTCAACTAGTAGCAATTACATATCTTCTTATCTCTGCAGATCTTCTTTGGCTTCAGCATCGGCAGTTATATTGGCAACATTAATGCCTTCAAACATCAACACACCACTGAATTCTTCTGCTCTTCAGAGTCTTCAAGATCATGTACCATCGGCTCTGATACCACATATTGGAAACAGGGGAGTGAAGAGAACAGAGAAATGCAAACAGAAAGCATATATCAATTCATTTGAACACTATTACTTTCAAACATCATTGTCCCTACAACAAGTACGAGATTTTGAACATTACAATCATTTTTGCGGACACCTTATGAGCTGCTGCTCATTCAACCAGACTGGCATGAACATACATCTTACTGTTGGTGGAGCTGCCGCTCGACACCATTAAATTATCGGACTCTTACTAGAGCTTCTGCTCCATCACAAACATACAGCCATACAACTTCTGACTCCTTGCAGCTCCGCGGAGCTGGACTCCATTTGTGGGAATGAGTAACAAAAGAGACTTCAACCAAAATATATAGAATCCCGATCAACAAGGATGCATAAAATAATATATTATTTAGCACCCAGAAAGCATGTGAAAGTTGCGATGAGTTATTGAGAATATTTTTTTAAAATCTGGCTTCTGACTTTGTCTTCAATACTGATACGGTCAAGACATCTACTTCAATGATGACAGCTGGAGTAGTTGAGATTACATTTCCAACAGATGATATATCAAGCATGGAGTACCTGCGGTGTATGGTTAAGGAGACGTTCAGGTTATATCCGGCGTTACCCTTGCTGATTCCGCACGAATCCACACAAGATTGTAGAGTGGGTGGATATTTCATTCCCGAGAGAAGCAGGCTTCTCGTAAATGCCTGGGCTATTGGAAGAGACCCATCCGTGTGGGAAGATCCTCTGGAATTCAGGCCGGAGAGATTTATGGGTAGAAATTTTGACATTGTGAGAGACAGAGAGTTGTTTGATATGTTTCCGTTTGGAGCAGGAAGGAGAGGATGCCCAGGGGCAGCCATGGCTGATGTAACCATGAACCTTATTCTGGCTCAGCTCTTTCATTGCTTTTACTGGAGCGTGGATGGGGACTTGGATATGACGGAACTCTTTGGAACCACCACGCCTAGAAGTGTTAACCTTATCGCTCGTCCTGCCTTGAGACTATCTACCTACCCTTAAATTTCACTAGAGTGCTCCAACAATTCATATCAATCATACTAATAATGGTGAAGCTCAAGAATACATCTTCATACTCTTACAAACAAAAACAAATAATGTAATCTTAAGTTTGGTGTGAAGAAAGCATGATCTTGGATGATCAACGTAGAGTGTCTTTTATTTATTTGTGAAGTTTTAGCTTTTGCTTTAATCCATAATAAAGCTGCAACTGTGTGCAGTTATCCTTTAGGCGATAGTTTTAGTTTTAAAGCATCTTTCTTTACTTTGTTTTCATTGCTTTGTCTAGCTTTCTCTTCTTTTTTTCATCGCTGGTCTCTTTTTACAGCCTATTCGCTGTATTCTAAAAACTCTTTTAAATAGAGGTTATTTGTAACAGATTTACACAGTTGAATAATATTGGAGTCTTTCATCTTTGTCAGTTTTGTTCACATTTTTCAATCTTCTGTTCAATTTAGTATAGTGTTAGAGTTTAATTTTCAATCTTTCATGTTGGTGGTTGTTATCTTGAAGATATTATATATATTGTTGTCTTGAAAGAAAATAATGCAATTGAATAGCATCTGCATGAAGATTGTAATCAAATTTTTTTGAGCAATAAAAACATGGATACTTTATAGATATTTACCAAGTAAATATGTGTTTTGTTTGTTATTTTATTATTTTATTTAATATTTCCTATTATTTCTTCATAACTAACTTGTACTGCAATATTATTCAAATTTGTAGAATTTATGTTTCTACTTTGCAACATAGACATGGGCCATAAGCCCACTTTCTCATCAGCCCTTTCAAACACAATCCCCACTGCCACAGCTAGAGTTGAATACCATTCAAAGCCACCTGCAAAACCCATAGTAGAATAGAATGCATTACACCCGCTACCAAGATACCATCAAGGCAACAATATAATGGTTTTTGAAATTATCACTTAATTTCTTTGTGACTTATTGTGCTGAATATTTTTTTCATAGTAGCACATAGTAGAATAGAGATCGGCTATGAGGGATTTAATCAAATTAATGATTGACCCAAGTATCTTACCTTATGAAAATAATTAAGCACTATTTACACTCCATTCCAAACGACATAGACAGAATTAAACATCAGTTAACTATCAAATCTAAGATTAAAGACCACGATTTTGTATACAGAAAAAAATTTGTAGTGTGGAAAGTGCTTATTTGATTCACTGCCGTCTAGACTTAATGTGGGGTATCTGATGAATAAGCCATTAAAAATAGAAAATTAATTGCATGTTCAGACAATAATGAAGAAAAATCATAGAGAAAAAGAGGCAATTTTTTTAAATTTTATCATGCATGCAAAGCATAAAAAAAGGTGCAGTGAATACACTACAATAAAACTACTTCCAATAGTCTACGAGACTTGCCCTTAGCAACAAGATATTGGAATACTTTTTAAGGGGGGCACATAATAGGGAGAAGACAATTTCGTTTAATTTTTTATTTTATTTTAATAAAAGACAATAAATTAACCAAAGTGTGAATACAACAATATATTCACCAAAGTGCAAGCTTTCTTAAATAGGAAGACAATTTCATTTTATTTTTTATTTTATTTTTTGGAACACTTGGAAATGATTCTTCCATCGCAAAAAATGGGAGTATATGCAAGTCCCTTTTGTTAAGGGTAACATAAATGTTATTTGTAAATATTTTAGTTTAAATTCAAGTTTATTTATAATATAGTATGCACTTATGTGGTTAAAGTTGTTGATCAAAGTAGGGAACTCATTTTTTTTAATCTTATTTTCAAGTGTTGATGTTTCTAACAATAAAATCATTACATATGGTTGTAAATTAGTAGACATGACTTATATAAGATTTTGTGAAAGACAAGAATTATTTATTTTATTATAACAATAAGGAGATGTGATGACATATTTAAAAATTAGAAGGTAAAATAATAATAAAATTGTATTTATTAAATCATTAGATTATATATAATTCATAAGAGAGTGTTATAGTTTAGTAGACAAAATTGACTTGAAATAATGTTTACCTATAATGGTAAGATTGAACAACAAATTTGATTTCAAGTAATATATCACAAAATTAAGTTCAAGAAAGCATTTGATTATAATTATATATCAATAAAAATAATTCAAAATCATCCAGTCATTATGTATTATGATGTACAATCTAGTTATATATAAAACATGATAGACCACATAAAGAAATACAATATATATCTTTTAAATAATAATAACTAGCACATATGTCTATTATAAATCTATCTAAAATAATCTAAGACATATCCTTCTCAAGATGTTTATTTTTAAGTAAGATTTCACATATAAAATAAACATCTTGAGATTTCACATATAAAATCATGTTTTCTTGATTCTATAGTCTTTATATAATTTAAAAATATATATTCTATAGTGTGCAATTGTACCACTTAAGGTGTTTGAGCAAACCATGAAACTATTAAACATCTATCTTTTTTTAATAATGGTGTTTCTTACAATAAAATTATTACATGTGGTTTTATGTTGATAGAGATGAGTTATATAAGATTTTGTGAAAGACAAAAAAAAAAAAAAAAATTAGAATAATAAAGAGATATGACAATATATTTAGGAATTAGAAGGTAAAATAAATAAAAAATTGTGTTTGTAATTGATGTGTATTAAAAAAATTTAAACCTTTTTCAATCTATACTAATTTAATCATAATAATAAGAAATCATGATAGATAATGGAATTAGATGGTAAAATAAGGGAAAGATAGAGGTTGGAAGAGAAGAACAAAGAAGAAGATGCATTGAAGATGACAAACAAAGATATTCTTGATGAAGGGAAAAACTAAATGTACAAGAATTGCAATTTTAAAATAAAGAGGAAGAAAATGAGATAATGTGATGTGGGAAAAAGGGATCTAGGATCCAAATCACAATCTCCTACATCACAATGGAAGGAACAAAAAATGATCACAAACACCCACTTAGAGACAAAATGGTTGATTAGGGTTTTGGTTCTTTCAGGGAGGAGATTGATGGGTTGGTTAATTGATTAACGATTAACTTAATTTGATAATCAAAATTTGTACCTAGGTCAATTATGAAGCTACAACAAACTATTATGATTTCAAAAAGAATAAAACTATAACACATAAAAAGGATCATAAAAAAATATAGTGTAGAGACATACAAACTTGGCATATAGATCTGAGCTCAAACTGGGTGGATAGGGGCATTAACATCCTAGACCTAGAAATGTAGATCTTCAAAAATAAAAAATAGATCTCATATGGTCAATATTTGTAGGTTCTTCCCTTCTAGACTTAGCTTTGAAACATTTTATTTTAATGATTAATTCCACTTTCCATAATTTGTTGACATAGAAGGATTGAATGCTTGATCTTACAATTAGATCTTCGATCATTTCCCAAATCCACTTTAGCTCTACCACCTATGCACAACAGAGGAGAGAAAGGATTGTGTCGTATAGGGGTTTGCCTAAGATAAACACTATTTTGGTGTTACACATCCACAATGGCTATGATGATGTAAAGAGTCCTTACCTTAGGTTAGGTAGCAGAACAATAGATAAAAGGAATGATAAATTGACAAGTGTTGCAACTTACCGCTCATATCTACTTTCCTTGTTTAACTAAAGCAATTGTACTCATAACCTTCAAGGAGAATTGGATGCTTGATTGGAGGTCCTATAAATGTTAGTGTCCAGAAAACAAATGAACATAAAACATGAACAAAATCACATGAAAACCTTATCCATTGCTAACATGAATAAGGTGGAGGTGTATATGTATTTGGAGGACAAGTGAACTAGAAATTTGTGAGGGGTGATGGATTAGGAGATATGAGACTTGAATGCACAAACCTAAAGGGATTCCTAGTTGAAATAGCTAAGGTTGTATTGACATTACTAGTGGGTTGCCTTGTTGTTGTAACAATTGGATTAGTGTATGTAGGAATAGAGGCCATAATTATAGGAGGAGGAATTGGATTTCCACCTTGACTTTGAGTGTACCCCAAAGTTTGAGCAGAACTATCCATTTTAGGGATGTGATTGTTAATGATATGATATAGGCTACACACAAGTTCTATTCCTTATTCATTATCAAGAATTTTCCTCATGCTATCTGTGATAGGAATCACAATACCAACAATGTATTCAACACTCACAAAATTTTAAAAAAATTATGTCTTCATCCATTTGTTTTAGGTTCTCTTAAGGGACATTAGCAACCACTGTGTCAACATCAGTCACATTGGTTGTAGGTAGGGTGATCATGGGAAATGTGGTATCAAAGCTATGGTGCATAGCGGGTTGACTAGTATCAACACTATGAGTGAAAGAGTTAGAAAACTCAAGATCGCCAGTGGATGTAATAGCGTGGGATGGGATGAGTCTTGAACTACATCTCACTAACGTATTTGTAATAGGACACGAGGCTGTGAAGCTCATACAAGTTTTAGACAACATCTCACCTAAAAATGATGTCTTTTAATGCAAATTTTGGTTTCAAACAATGCACTCAATTTGACCAATTGAACTTAATGCAAGATTGTACACTGAGTGGGAAGAGGAAGTTTGTCCCTCCCCCAAAAACAAAATTAAGAAAACCCTTTTGAGAAAGCCCTTGAACAAAAAATATAGCTCTGCGAAAACCCCCATTGGTTATTCCCACATGAATAATATCAAGAAGAAGGACCCCGCCACAATCAAATTGGTGTTTTATTCTAAGGATTCTTTAGAGGACAACTTAGATGACCCTAAAGCCATTGAGGATTCTTTTACCTCTTATCCTACTACTGATAGAGAGGATAGACCCAAGTTCCCTAGAGATCTCAATCTTGATGACAACTACTTCAAGCTAGACTGGGAATTTCCTGATGGTATTATGGAAATTACTAGAAATGGTGTTGTTGACTACTTTAGGATCATTAGGTGGGTTTTTCAAGAGATAAAGGACCTCAGTTTAAGAAACAGGGTTGTCTCTAGCATGTTGAAAGTGTTGGAAGCTAAAGGAGTTTCCCAAAAAAATTGCTGGGGTTTTATGGACTATGGAAGAGAAGATGGCGATGGACGAAAACCTTAAAAGAAATGTTGAGCTCACAGATAAGATGAAAAATGATAAAAAAATCAAGGTTAAGCATTTGGAAAGGGAAATTGGAAAAATCAGGGAAACTGTGAAAACCATTTAGGAGAATAACCAGAGTTGTGAAACAAAATGCTACTATCTTGAGCGCTATGGTGGAGAAGTTGGAAAAAACCCATCAGGGGTCACTGGTTGTGGATTTGTATGCTGAAAAGGATAAAAGCAAGATGGAGGAAGTCTCAAGCCCCTCAAAGATGACTAGAGCCAACCTAAAGAGAAAAGTGGATTCTTCACCTTTGGAGATCTAGGAGCTAAAGAAGGTTACCCAGAAAATGTGCAACCTTGAAGTTGAGGTTGTTGAGACTTTAAAGTCCTTTGGTTAGCTTTGGTTGTACTTGTTGTTGGCTTCTTGCTAGCTTTTTATGGCTCTAGGTTGTTGCCTGCTATCCTTTTTTCCTTTTATTTGTGTTGCAACCTTGCTTTCTTAGGGTACTTTGATGGCTTATTTTTCTCCTATTTGTAAACTTTATGGTTTTGGGTCCTTGTAAAACCCGTTGTTTCCCTTACCAAAAATCACCAGTAGAAAACAAAGGAAATAGAGACAAGTTACTAGCCAGAAATTTGAAACAACACCTATACAAGGACTTATTCACCCTAGAGTGAATGGGTCATAGGTTAAGGATTTGAAAAATTTTCTTGCTTAATGTTTGAATTCCTAGTTTCAGATTGTAGATTGTGGTTTTAGTGAAAAAAAAATCCAAATTTATGTGTCCTAATGCAAATGAAATTAGTGAAAAATGATGAGCAAAGTGACAATTTTTTAAATGCAATTTTGATCAAATTTGTTGATGTAAATGACTGAAAATACACTATTATACAAGTACTATGCAAAATCAATGTAATATGCATGCAAAGTTTTTTAATTTTTTAGATTTTAAACAATGCAAAATACAAATTTAAAACCCTAAATGAGATGAAAACTAATGTAAATTTAACAAACCTAAATGAAATGCTAACTAATGGAATGCAATGAAAACCATTTAAAATTCTAGGTCTTGGGTTTTAATGAACTCTAATTTCAAAAATTAAGATGTATAATGTTGGATTCACCAAAATGAAATGTCAAAAAATAGGGCTTTATCAAAAGGGGTTGATTGAATATGTGATGCACCTATCTTCCTTATTTCATTAGATAAAATTCCCAAAGGTAGGACTTACTTTCAACCATAGGTGAGTCAATCCTATTAGAGATCTTGCAAATTTGTTTGTGACAAGATAGGGTAAAATATGCCTCAACAAACCTTTGGGGAGTAAAACTAAAAATAGTAAATGAACTCAATTATGTAATGTGAAACTTGAATCATCAATTTAAAGCATAAAAAAATTATAAATAACAAACTTCTGACAGATTTGAGAAGGGTAAGTTGATGTGTACAAGTCACCAAAATCTATTTCAGAGTATCCTCTTGGGAAAATTTCATCCTAGGGTAAATGGGTCTTGCTACAGGGGTCCAAAATATAATTTCACAGTCAGTTGCTCTTGGATTTTCACTCTAAATTTCTCTAGATTTGACTATCAGAAAGTCAAAATTATATTCTGCAAGTAAGATTACGTGTTTTGACAACTTTGACGACTTTGCAAAATTGCACCTTTGATCAATCTCCAATCCTTCTTCACCTGTAAATGTGCACATATAAAGAGAGGGATTTTTTTATTTTTTTTTCGTGAAATGGGGTTTGCCTTGGTCAAACCGCATTTTGGTAGTTAAACCTTGAAATGAAATAAAACATGAATGGAAGGAATGATGAATGAAAAATACTATATTGCAAATCACCAAACCCTTTAATGAATATCATTAGAGAACTGAAGTTTAACACATCCCTCCAAGGTCTTGATTTTGCATGTGTAGACATGCAAAATTGACATCATACGTCTCGCTCTAACATCGTGCATTCGTTTCTTCTACTAATCAATTAAAGCAATTTATTGATTTAATCCTAAGGTTCATCAGGCTTAATTAAATAAATCAAATTATCTAATTAAGTTCCTAAGGTTCTTCTTATTTGATTTAATAAATCAAACTGATTTGAAATCAAATGTCAAATCCCTAAAATCCCCTAAGTTAATTAATCTAAATTAATTAACTTCTAATCATGATTATCATTCTCCAGCTTTTGACTCAACTAGAGTCAAAATCCAAACTCCTAACTAACCCACCCACTTGCACCAATAAATCATTTATTTGATTTATAATTCCTCTAATTACATTCAAAAGGGCATCAAAATGGAATATTCTTCCAATTTGAATCTTCCCCCCAAAAGGGACTTGTCCCTTCCAACAAGGTTTTAAATGCTATTGGCACAAGTCTAACATAGCATTTATTGCACCTTTCATTCCCCCAAAACATGTCTTTTCATGCAAAATTCAAATTCAAATTGGCACATTGGCCAAGACTTGCACATTTCTCACCCTCTCATAGCTTGACAAGTGTCATCTTTTCATTTGCTTATGAATGATCCCACATTCATCAAACTCTCTAAATCTCTCAACCTTGAATCTATAAATGCAAAGCATTTCAACACAAATGAACAACACACAACTCATGCTCATTGTAAGGTTACTCTCCACTTGTGAGAACTGATCTTGCTTATCGTCACACCATTTGCTTAGCAATATTTTCTGATTGCAAGGTCACTCTCTTCATTTGAGAGGATATCTTGCTCATCATTTGGCATTTTGCTTATCAAGGATTGGGAAAGGGCAACTTCCTACAACACTAAGTTGCACCAATCCAATATGGGATAGATTTGCTTCATGTATTTGTGCTTTAAAATCATTTCATTTGGCATTTCTAGTTGTTTAAATGTTTTAATTTAGCATATCTAGTATGGAGCAATATCTCATAGGGTTTGTTAGGTTTTGTCATGTTAGTTTGATTTGCATAATATACTAACATGTTGCAGAATTTACCTAAACAAAATGGCGCTAGAAGGAGGGCATAAGTTAATGACAAAACATGGGTATTTCATAAGATTTTAGTTTCAAACAGTCTATTTGAGTCTTTTAACATCAAAATTTGGACAAAAATTTATCTGTAAGAAAAAGGTATAAAACAGAGCTAAAGCATTGGAAAAGCATTATTATCCCTACATCTATCATCTTTCCTTTTACGGGTAAATTTTCTTCACACCATCTGATCACTAATTCAGTGTAAGGCTCGCACTACTTTATATTCACCTTAAATAGAGGTAGTTGTGTTTGTTTGTTTGGAATCATCTTTAATACTTCAAGATAGGCTTGCTTTTCGAATTCCATCACGAAGCATTGCTCATCTATTTTATTGCTCTAATGTTTCTATCTTAGAAATCCAACCTAAGGCATCTGAAAATATAATCTATTTTTTGGCTATCTCGCCCTTATTGCATTTGATGAGAACACATCATTATAGTCACTATGAAATTGGGGTATATCATAGTCTTAATAGCATTTAGGACGGTTTCCTACAGCCATCACAGTCTGCAAATTTGTTGGTAGAAATGATGTTGAAAGAAGTGTGAAATTTGTTTTGGCACCTGCAATATACTTAAAAGTTTCTAAAAGCCTTATCAACAAGACTATTTTTGTGCGTATCCTACCATTATACACATTTTTGATGGCCTATACAATTGAACATAATTAAAATGGTATTTTGTGCATAAAATGCGTATGTCTTTCTGGCTCTGCAACTTTCAATGAAGATCTTATCTGATTTATCCCATGGTGGGTGCCTTTAGAAATTCTTGCTATGATCTCTTAAGCTAAACGTTTTGATTTTTAATGAATTTTGTTTTGGCTCAAAATCTGGAATTTCATAACCCCATCACCTGCAGTGGCCTCTGCCCAGATATTATCACCAGCATCACCACTGCATAGCGGTAGACAACACTCTTTTCTGAGAGCCTGCCATCACTGTCATACTCGGGTGCCACATTGCACAAGGTGCCCCTCGTGTCTGGCATGTTTCTCACGTTCACACCGCTCCCCCAATCATTGTCATGGTAGCACTGCGCCTGGTGGCTGTGGTCTTCTCTGGACTAGTCTCTGCTCAACCAATCTCACTTCTGCCTATGCTATTTTTAGCATCTTCCACAGAAGGGAGCTCTTCTCCAGCTTGAATAATCTCTACACGCCACTCTCCTTTTTTTTGTGCTTCTTAGCTAAAAACTATGACTCGAGGCTAAACTTTTGATTCGAATAATTATCAAACATATTTATGCAGGCTACTTGGAGGTCACTAAAGTTGGAGGCCAAGAGTTGCCGCGCAAAGGGTGAGGATTTCAAAAGTATTCAAAGCTGTAGGTTCACAAGGCCACTGCGTAGACATAGAATAAACTGAGAGATTTTATCAAGAATTATGTTTTATTCTAGCTGCATAAAGAATCAAATTTCATTGAAATGACTCCTGACAAAGCAATTAAAGTGTATCTAACTGTCTGTGAATCGATGGTAGATGAGCTTTTTCTTATTTTTTTTTGTCAGAATCAATCAATGTATTAGATTTACCCGTATGGAATTTCAACGAAGCAATTAAGGCATTCATTATAAACATATCTTTCTACCGATCTCCCAAAAATCTTTGACAGGTGGTGTTATTGAGCTATGACCGAAATAAGCTTGGATCATAATGTATCTAACCTTGGAACGTGCACCATGCCAGGCTGATCTAGCTGTTATTTAGACTATTTGGAGTTTATACTTACTGTCTGATTGCGTATAATGTTTGTATGACAGAAGGTGCTCCATCGTGGTTAATCCTTAGTCACATCATTTACTTAATCTGCAATAGTATTCAAAAAAGATGGAGGAAATCATAAACTGCGCCATTATTCTAGCTTGAATCCAATCGCCTTTTGGTGCCATAAGTCTTTTCATTGCAGGTTGACAGTTGAGTAGGACAAGTTTATTCATTACAGGTTGGCAGTCAAGGTTGTGCCTACTCATCTATTGATCAACACATTTACCGGTGTCCTATAAATTCAATGACCAAATGGATCTAGCCATTTATTGTATCGTTTGCTATATTTCAACTCTTGTTTGGTTGGTTCATATGGGGTTTTCTAATTGTTAACCCATCTTAATGCTTGCATAATCATTTGCGTGTGGATTTAAATCATTGTTTTGCATATCCTTCAGTATTTTAGCCTTTTTCACTAAAGTACATATAGGTGATCATTAATGTGTGATTTAGTTTTTGTAAGGTTATCATTGATTAATTGAATATCATACTTCTAATTCATGGCAACTTTGTATTGATTCCAGGTTAGCATAAAGAATTGGGGACATTGGAGTTAAGCAATAACAAACAAAGACATTATTTTTTGAGCTCCTTGCATTAAACTTGACAAAAGCGTTTTTTAATGCTATTACAAAAGCTTGAAGCATCCATTTTCACTCTTGTTTTTTGTTTCAAACCAAATCACATTTCAATTTGGGTTTAAAATTAATCACTTGACTTGATTTCTTCAATTGGTTAAAATTGAACCTTAGAAACACACTAGATTTCTATTTGGTTTAAAATTGAACAAGGCAACTTCACATTTCAATTGGTGCTTTTAAAACGAACTCATAATTGCTTTGAGGAATTTAAAATTGAACATGTGTACTTTGTGTTTTGTAAACTTTTTTGCAAAGTAGTTTCATTTAAAAGGGCGTATGGGCTTCTCTTCCGCTTCATGGCGATCTTGAGAATCAAAAGTCTTTTTGATGACCCTAAGTTGCATAAAAGATTGCCTCCACACTTCGATTTGGGATTTAAAATTGAACAAAACATGCGAGTGTGAGCACGATATATTGCGGAGGTTCTCCCCTTTTGTTTTTCAACAAGGGTTGTGTGAACGACGGGATATGTTAGCTCGCTATTGTTTAACTTAGAGGGCCTGCCTTGTGGGAAAAAGTAATCACCCAAGGGAACGACCCAACCGGGAACACACTAAAGCCAAGCGACTTCCACCCAGGATATAAGTGTGGATATTGGAACAAAGGCCAATATCACGAGGATTATTCTGACGAGATGGACTGCAATGGACTCTCGCCGACATTGGATAATCCCCCACGAACAGAATGCCCGAATTAGAACCCCTTGTTTAGAAATTGGCCAAAACCTTGTCTATCTTGTTGGTGCAAGAGGTCATGTCCTCTGAAGCCGCCCCACGCATACATGCGATTTTGTTGTAGAAATGGAAAGTATGCCATGGGAGATTCATGGGTACTAATGCTTGGCTGACCTGAATAAGTGAGTGCCGTGGAGGGGAGCCAGTGTGGTCAAGCATTTAGCCATTCGCACAAGATATGCGCAGCTGGATTTATCCAAGTGGGAACCCAACAAGATATTGCCTCATCATCCTAGGGTTGTAAAAAGTGCTTGGAATCAAAAACACTTTGCTTGGATTCAAAAATTTGGAAAACAAACATACACAAGAGCCTCAAATTTCAAACACCTTGGAAGGAACAAATACCTATTGACGAATTTTCCCACTCTTGCTTTCCCTAGGAATCACATTCCTAGAGGTTTCTAAGTGTGCAAATTCTATCATCATTTGTTTCTAATAAGGATAAACATAAGGAACTTTTGCCCTATTTTCCTCGATTTCCACATAAAGGACATTGTGGGATGAGAAAGAGAATGGGACATTAGACATATAGTTTGAAAACCTAAGCAAGCAAGTGTCTTGGGTAAAAAGAACTGAATCTAAACAAGAGAAAAAGACAAATTTGATTACACATGTGTTTTCTAACATGATTTCTCGCAAGATCAAAATCCCAAAACTGAAGTTCAAAAAGCTTAGTGTGAAAGCTAGTGAGGAACGTCTTGAGATCCTGAATTGTTTGAAAGGTTTACTTTCCTCTCATAGGAAATATAGCGTGTTCTTCAACACCGAGGTCTTGTAAGAAGAAGTGTTATTCTAGGTCAAGTCTAGGATCAAATTCAATCACTTTCATCTATCACTCAACCATCAAAATCAGTCAAATTTCCATCTCATCAATAGCTCTTGGAAACTTTGTAAACATCTTTTATGCTAAACTTTTAGGCGAAATCAAATCACTTTGTTTGACTTAACACAGCTAGTCAAACCATCATCCTATACACAAGTTCTCTCTTGGATAATACAACTTCCTAGGGTTTATGAGTTCATCTTGTTTGGCTTAACACACCTAGCCAAATTATCAAATCATCACCTCATTTGACTTGACACACTTAGTCAAACTACCATCTTGTAGGAGTTCACTCTATGGATAAAACAACTTCCTAGAGTTTTACAATTACATTCATCACATCTTGTTTGACTTAACACATCTAGTCAAGCTATCAATCCAATCACGATCAATCAAAGTCCTAAAAAGTTTAGCATTCCCTTCAAAGTTTCTTTAAGAGTTCCATTCATCCATATCACTAATCTTCCGTTTATCTCGTCCTCATTATCACTTTGATCCTTCAATTATCCTAGTTCTTCACTTCTTTGAACCTAAGGTTTAGACCGATCTAAAGGATTAGAGGTTCATCTCTTACATTCTTGAAAATTGATCTTCATTTTATGGTTCAAACTCAATCTCAACACAAGAGGGACATGGAATATAAATTTGATCCATCCATCATGAGCAATTCGATTCAACCAAACTATCCAAGCCTTGCAATACCATTTGATTATCAAAGCTTGTACAATGCATACATGGGAGCATTATCTCATACAAACATCAATGGAACAACAAATATGAGCATACCCAATCCAAAGTTTGGAACACCTTTTCCAATGATAGATTTAAATCCAAGTCCAAATCTGCAAATCTATCAACCAAACGCTCAATGCATGAGTTTTCCAAACAACATTATCCCACCAAATCTATACATACCAAGTGCAACTTTACCAAACATGACCATTTCAAATCCACACTTGGTAAACTTTGGGGTCGACATGTTTGCAAATCCCCCTAATGTTGTTCAAAATCCTAGCAATATATTGGCAACTCCATATGTTGATTCAAATCAAGGTAACACCATGCAAAATCAAAGTTACCTAAATCCAAGCAATATGATTCCCAACCACAACAATGTTCAATTTCAATCTATCATGCCAAATCAAAACATCATACCAAATCATCCCATTTTTCCATCAACATCGCAAAAATAGATGGAAACCATCCAAGCAACCCCAACAATCAACACCATTCCCATTCTGCCACCACCACCACCACCACCACTGCCAAAACACAGCACGACCAATTCATTCTCCATCATGTTGCAAGCTGCACAAGAAGCTTCCCGCAAAAAGGCACTCCAAGCCCAACAAGCTACACAGCTAGTTGCTCAACAAGCACAAGTGGCTCAAGTAGCCCAACAAGCACAAGCGCAAGCAGAATTCTATGCACTATTGCAATCAATCCAAGAAGAAGTAGCACAACAAAGAGCCCAACAAAAACAACATGACCAACAACAAGCGTTGTTGGCTCAACAGCAAACACAGGCATTACTCGCCCAACAGAGCTTGCAACAGATTCCCACCACAATTGTTGAAATCAAAAATCAAGATCAATTTATCAATAAGTACTTTGAAGATGTTTCAACCTTGACCAATGATCAAATCAACATACACCAAGAGTCACTTTTAAATCACGATCAAAACTCACTGACGATACCCAACAATGATCCAATCCAAGAAACATTAACATCATTTGATCCTATGTTTGAGAACATTGACAATCCCTCCACCGAAATTGTTGAAAACAATGATCAAAATCAATCCATCAATGAGCACATTGAAGATATGTCTACCCTATCCATTGATCAAATCGTCGGTCATCAAGAGCCACTTTTTAGTGATCTATTTCAAGATGTGTTAACATTATTTGATCCCATTGACATAAACCAAGATCCATCCACCAATGATCGTGTTGACAATGTCTCTACATCACCTAACAAGTCAGAGGACATATTTCAAGAACATATTCCAAAGCATGATCAAAATCTTCCATCAAGGCCTAGCAATGGTCCCTCCCAAGGCATATTGACATCCTTCGACCTTACAATTGAGAATAGTGAAAGAATCTTTGACACTACACTTGATCCAAATCCATTCAAAGAACAAGTGGATATTAATCCGCTTCCCATGCCTAAGGACGATGTCCAAGAACCCCTTGTAGACAATCCATCCTTTGAAATTGACCCATGTCAAGAACGTGATCAAAAGCATGGCGAAAGCAATTCCAGAATTAGTCAAAATCAAGAATTTGTATCTCCGAGATACTACAATGATCTAATGGGCACTCTTTTATCAATACAAGCTGCCACAAATGATGATCATATCCACATAGGACATTCTCCTCCATCTACCAATGAGATGCTTTCTTTGGATGGACACGCAGATGATCTTCATTTAAAACAAGATTCTCATACCCTTGAAATCATTACTGGGAAACAAGAGTCTCCTACTCTTAACATTGGTACACATGATCAAGATGTAGAAAAATGCAGAGACATATCAGAAATGGATCATGAAGAAGGCTTGTACATAAGTCATGAATCAGAAACATCCTATGAAGTGAGTCATGAGGAAGACTTTTGTGTAGATAGCGAAGCATCAACACTTCTTGAAGAAGCACTACAATCTGATATGTCACAAGATCAAGTTGAAGATATCAATCAGAAAGTCATCCGACATGAGGAGGATCATATCACTTATAAAGTTGGATCACTTACCTTTGTAAGGGAAAATCATCTTATCAATAAAGAAGCTGACACTTTTGAAGGTCCACGACAGAGCAGAGAAGGAGCAACACCTTGTTTCCAAGGGAAATCATATCCTTTTGCAAATCAAATGTTTCAATAGATGAATTATCAAGGTAGAGGATTAGGCCTACATGAATAGGGTATCCTAGAACCAGTGTAGATTTTTGGCAATCCTAAGCATCAAGGCGTTGGTTACTCAACAATCAAGGGATCTCAACATATCAGTAATACTATCACCATACTGGGGGCAACTTCGTCTCGAGCAAACATCAACATAGGGAGCACGAAGAATCCTTATGATGAAACTGATGCCAATACTACAACCCGCCATATCACGAATCTTCATCCACCCATCACCCCATCCACGAATTGGGACCAACAACGAAAGAAATATTTGAACCAAAGCATGAAGAACATTATCAAAGCAGAAGAAGCTAAGAAGCATGAAGGACAAATCAAGTATATATGGATACAAAAAAATACAAAGAAAGATTATCCCTATCAAACTCCATCAGTCAAAGAAACTATGGGGAAAAATAAAAATGGGGCAAGTATCCATCAAAGATTTCCACAAAGGAAAAAGTAGGCTTCTCAAGCGACGTACAAAGTGTATCAAGCAGTTGGTCCTAATTCCACATACACTTCCGTATCCACCCATTACTGCTCATCTTCCCAAGTTTGGAGAGTCAAAGGCTCCAAACTATCAACCAATCCATATTTTATACCTAAACACACTCCATCCATGCCTCCACACATGATAGCCAATTCTCACATTGACCATGTATTGGCAGCGACCCTTCATCATAAGGATTCAAAAGGCACTCTATCGCGATGTGCACACAAAGACAGAGTTAACTCTAGTATCAGTAAAGCAGAAAAAATTTCTCAAAAGTTGTATTCAAGTGCACATATCTTGGCAAAACAACTTCTTCAAGCAGGATATCGATGGCACATTATGACAGAAGCATCAACATCAGCACCACCAGGTGGTTCAGCATCAGCTTAAAAATCTCTCAGAAAATACAAAAAAAAAATCAGAAAAATATCCTGAAAAAATGGTCACCTTGATGAAAACCTGGCAAACAGGTGTCTTGGTGACAACAAAAAAATCAAAAACTACAAAAAATCCAAAAAAATCAAAAAAAGGATTGAAAACAGTAAAGAAAAAAATCGTCCTCTAGTGAAAACCGCTTCAGTGGCGATTTGGACAGGTACCATGATGAAAACCTGGCAAACAATTGTCATGTGTAGAATCGAGCATCTACGTGCGCCAGTTCAGGAGAAAGCATCTTACCACATCCATAATAAAGCTAGCATTCCATCCATATCATTCGTTCATCCATGAACCATTTATCCAATACATTTTATCCATCTGCATCCAAGGTCCAAGTTACCTTGATCTTGATAAAATTTTGGAGCACACTTTACACTTGTTTATGGTAGACATCTTGACATGGGTCATTTTCATTGATCCCATCCTATCCAACATTACCTGAGCCTTGAAGCATTATTCGAATGAGCATTCCTTTGTTCGAACACCCTTATCTTATTGCAAGATAATCCATATCCATTCGTATCTAAGAATCTACCCATGGTCGTTCAAACATTGCTAGACACTGGGGGCAGATATTTGCATCTTGCTTCGAGAATAAATCTTAATCTATATCCTCCAACTTATGTGGAGATCTGAGCACTGGAAAACGTGAAATCAACTTGGTCAAAGCCTTTGTGAACCAAAAATCCAAATCACTAGCCCATGGCATATTTTGACAAGAAGACATTCCTTATCATGCTCTACCTTTCGTCGAGTATCAATCCAAACAATCAATATCAGTCGCATCTAATGCGCATGTCAGCATCGCATCAAATCATCAAAATTATTTTGTTCCAAATCAAGCTTCATCAATCTTGATCAATCGAATCCAATCAATCATCATCTTGTTTAACTTAACACACTTAGTCAAACTATCATCTTGTGCACGAGTTTACTCTAGGATAACACAACTTCCTTGGGTTTACAAGTTCATTATCATCACTCTGTTTGGCTTAACACACTTAGCCAAATTATCAAAACCATAATCACCTTGTTTGGCTTAACACACCTAGCCAAATTATCCTTTTTGTACGAGTTTACTCTGGGATAACACAACTTCCTGGAACTTACGAGTGCATTATCACTTTTGTTTGACTTAACACACTTAGTCAAACTATTAATCCATCAATCCGATTGATTAGCATTAAGCTTGGTTTTCAACAAAATCCAAAAATAGAGCACTGATATAATCACATATCATATCCAAATCGTCAAAATCATGCGAAAATTCCAAAAACATTAAGAAAAATCATTCAAAAAACCAAAAACATTCAAAAAATCCATCAAAAATTTCAAAAACATCTAGCAAAATTCATCAGAAAATCCAAAAACATGTCAAAAGTCAAAAAATCAAAAATAGAGTCACCTTGTCGAACTACGTCGTCTCTGAGCTTGAACGTAGGCAAGGTTGATCTTTGATCATCCCCCGAGACAGTTTGCATCCGTCGCATTGGCATCCGTTTTCCCATCTAGTTAGGCGTCTGTCGCATTGGCATTCGTTTGCTTATCTTTTTTTACATTTAGGTCATTCTTTATGTGTTCGTCGCATTGGCATCCGTTTGCCCATCTAGTTAGGCGTCTGTTGCATTGGCATTCGTTTGCTTATCTTTTATACATTTAAGTCATTCTTTATATGTCCGTCGCATTGGCAATCTGTTTGCCCATTCATTTATGCGTCCTTCACATTGGCAATCCGTGTGCCCATTCATTTATGCGTCCGTCGCATTAGCATCCGTTTGCCCATCTAGTTAGGCATCCGTCGCATTGGCATTCGTTTGCTTATCTTTTTTACATTTAGGTCATTCTTTATGCGTCCGTCGCATTGGCATCCATTTTCCCATCTATCTCATCCGCAGTCAAGTCAATTGACACAAAATCCAAAAACATTCATAAAATCTTGAAAATACCAAAAACATTTGTAAACATCTCAAAAATTCCAAAAAACAGCCTCAAAATATTTGAAAAAACCAAAATGGTGCATCCATTTCATCTCGCTTTCACCTGTGATTGTCATCACTCATAATAAATCATCGTCGCTCTCACCCTTTTGTGAGTTAGTCAGAAGCAAGTTTAGCAGGTTCTAAAGTGAACACCTAATCGTCAGAGTCTCAAGTCTAGATTTGTAAGTCAACAAGTTGGTCAACTCGGAGTATCAATAGCTTATCACCCAATCAGTCCTACCAAAACCCTGATCACTACATGTCCTAGGATGAAGCTTTCCCACAATGGACATAAGCATCAGGTACCCCACATTAGTTTAGCCTGGCTAGCGGTACGAAGAACATTAACTTGTTTGTTTACTTTATTTGGTCTCTTTGACTTATCTTATTTTGTGCTCATTCCAAGGACCTCTCGATGATGCCTAAACAAAACAGGTTTAGAGAGAAAAGAATGGGGCAACGATCATTATCTTTTTATCTGTTGTGCTTGTTGGATGTTCTTGTAAAATAACTTGATGAATACTTTCTTTGTTGGGTCCATCCTAGCAAGGTTTCCGTATGTCAAGTGTGAACAAGATCACTCCTATTTGATTGCCGAGTCAAAGTCCATCACACTAGGCGCAACGCCATCCTGGTTCTTAATACCTTGATGCATCGCACCTATGTGTGTTATCAAACATAAAGAAAGTTACGCTCTTTATCTCCCATTCCTGGATAAGCAATACATCATCTTTCATCATCATCTCTAATAAAGTTGGCTTGTTGAACTTCTGCATCTTCTTGGATTCAAGGGTTGATCCCTATCATTCTTCTATCCTCTCTTGTTCTTCCATCCTCTTTCACTCTAACAATGCATCCATCCTGCATTTGCACTCTCATCCTGAATAATCATGTCATATCATCATCCATCTCATCCATCTCACAGGCATTGCATAATCATTTAACATGTTTAGGATAATATAGATTTGTTATTCTAAGCATCTTCCAAACATCTCATTTACATCATCATTATCATAGATACATCCATTTTGAACCTCTTTGTCGTGAGATCGACCTCAAATCAAATCTTTCGCTCGATCTCTCAATGGGGCAATGTACTAACGTACTTCTTTTTGCCAAAGCATCCGAAAAATCAGAAATTTTTTAATTTCGATGTTGGCAGAATCATTCTTTGAACCAATGCAACGAGTACATTGCTTCAAAGAGGGGCAAAATGTAGACATGCAAAATTGACATCATACATCTCGCTCTAACATCATGCATTTGTTTCTTCTACTAATCAATTAAAGCAATTTATTGATTTAATCCTAAGGTTCATGAGGCTTAATTAAATAAATCAAATTATTTAATTAAGTTCCTAAGGTTCTTCTTATTTGATTTAATAAATCAAACTGATTTAAAATCAAATGCCAAATCCCTAAAATCCCCTAAGTTAATTAATCTAAATTAATTAACTTCTAATCATGATTATCATTCTCCAGCTTTTGACTCAACTAGAGTCAAAATCCAAACTCCTAACTAACCCACCCACTTGCACCAATAAATCATTTATTTGATTTATAATTCCTCTAATTACATTCAAAAGGGCATCAAAATGGAATATTCTTCCAATTTGAATCTTCCCCCCAAAAGGGACTTGTCCCTTCCAACAAGGTTTTAAATGCTATTGGCACAAGTCAAACATAGCATTTATTGCACCTTTCATCCCCCCAAAACATGTCTTTTCATGCAAAATTCAAATTCAAATTGGCACATTGGCCAAGACTTGCACATTTCTCACCCTCTCTAGCTTGACAAGTGTCATCTTGTCATTTGCTTATGAATGATCCCACATTCATCAAACTCTCTAAATCTCTCAACCTTGAATCTATAAATGCAAAGCATTTCAACACAAATGGACAACACACAACTCATGCTCATTGTATGGTTACTCTCCACTTGTGAGAACTGATCTTGCTTATCATCACACCATTTGCTTAGCAATATTTTCTGATTGCAAGGTCACTCTCTTCATTTGAGAGGATATCTTGCTCATCATTTGGCATTTTGCTTATCAAGGATTGGGAAAGGGCAACTTCCTACAACACTAAGTTGCACCAATCCAATATGGGATAGATTTGCTTCATGTATTTGTGCTTTAAAATCATTTCATTTGGCATTTCTAGTTGTTTAAATGTTTTAATTTAGCATATCTAGTATGGAGCAATATCTCATAGGGTTTGTTAGGTTTTGTCATGTTAGTTTGATTTGCATAATATACTAACATGTTGCAGAATTTACCTAAACAACATGAAATGGCTTGATTGGATGATGATCTTGATGCTTGAATTGATGCTTGAATTCTTGAAACCTACATCACAATGTTAGCTCCAAAAACATGCATAGATGCAAATAACGTTGCTATATGGTTGACATATTGAATGTTGATGTAGAAGACTAACAAATTTTCTCTTCAACACTTTTGACAATAATTTTTTCTCTTGTGAAAGTTTCCTTAATTTTTCTTATTTTTCCTTACACTTGAATTGATTAAAAGACCTTCTATTTATAGGTGATTTTTTAATTTCCCGATAATTAAACATCAAAGGTTGAAAATTATAATTTGAACTTGAATTACAAAAATTCCAGCAAAAACATATTAAAAATTGAGATCCTCGACTTAAGGAGTACCCATTTTCCCCTCGGCCAATGGGTCTTAGGACCTAAATCCAAGACACTCAATTTCCAAGGTAATATAATTAATGCTTGCAATTGTTTAATACAAGTTTCCCTTTCGGAAAGCATGATTAATTAGGTTTTTAAATGCATAATTGCGGCAATTAGAGGCTTAATTAATTCAAATTAAATTAAGGGACCCAAACATTTAGTGAAAATGTAAAGGTGTACATTTTTCTACACTGTACAACTTGGTCTCATCACCCTTGTTGGTCTAGAATTGCCTTTTCCTGATCTATAAAAAATGATTTTAAATCTACCTTGGATTGAACCCTTCTAGACTGCCTGTTATCTAACCTTTTCTTTATCTTTAAATTGTCCTTTGTCTCTCTTTAGATTGCCCCACTTTTTCTATAGATCCTCATCCCACCTAGTGAATTTAGTACCCGATTTCACTGTATTATTTGTATTCAAAAGCTTACATAAACCTTCTTTTATCTTTTGTATTTATTTTCCTTCATTCATGCTTTTTTCTTAATTTTTTTTGTGATTCCTTTCTATCCATATATGCCCAACAATCATTAATGGAGTGACAATCCATAAATTTTCCCATAATGTGTCCTTTTCTCTTGGCCAATTAATTAGCCATTCCTTAAGATCTTCCTACCTTGCCATTCCATCCTAGAACATCTTGTATCCAATCCCAAAATTTCTTTGAGTATGGACATCCTAGAAGAAGCTGATTTACTATTTGAGAGTTTTTATAGCATTGAATGCATCTATTAGGTCCATGAAATCCAATAGCACTTAGTCTCTAAGTTGTGAGTACACTTTTCTGTAGTGCAGTCCATAGAAATTCACCCACTTTGGGAAATAAAGGTGGATTCTAGCATAATGCACTAAACCAAGTGTTATTTTCTTGTATTAAATTTTGGATTTGATAGCCCAAATTGACCAGGTGTATTCTCCAAATCGATCCCCACACCACACTATTTCATTCTCCTCTTCTGTTGAGATGATTTTTTTATTTACTAGTTCTTGCTTTAAGATCATTTTTTCTTCCATCGAAATCAATAGCAAGTCAACATCAATCCATTAATATTTATTACCAAATTTAGGAGAGTCCATGTGAATGTAATCACTCACCTAGGGGCCAATCAACTCCATAATTGGATTTATGTACTGTTTAATTCCCTTGACCTCATCTAGTGGCTTGTAGCCATTCCAAGATTCTAACTAGAAGTTAGCTTATTCTCCATTATTAACTTTCTAGGTCAGGTGTTCGGTGATAGTATTTTTATTATCTAACAAAAATCTCTATATAGCCAATCCACCAACCAAGTTCCCCATGGTAAGTATCCTTTTTCGATCTGCACTGTCTAGTTATTTTCTTTGAAAAAATTTGTATCATAATAAATTCGGTTCCCTATACATTTTCCATGACAGCTTGGCTCCTAAAGACATGTTTTGTGCTTTCATTTTTCTCAATCCAACAACTTCTACTGATTTTGGTAAACATGCCTTATCCCAATGTACCAGGGGGATTTTGTTTGTCATCTTTTGAACCTTCCCATAATTTTTTTTAGAAGGATTTCCAAATTTGGTTCACTCTTCTGTGTTATTTGAAAGCATGACATTACATATATTGAAATAGCCATGATAATAGATCTGATCATTACTATTCTTTCATTCAGTGATATCCATTTATTTATCCATGATTAAGCCTTGTTTCTATAGTTTCCTAGAATATCGTCCCAATGCTAAGAGCGAAATACACCAAAAATTAGTAGTGCTCTAAGGTATTTGGTTGGAATTGTTGTAATTATTCAAGAAAAGTAGTTTTGTAATCCTTTTTTGAGTAACCTTCTTAGTGTTGAAGAATAGTATTGATGATTTTTCCTTTTTTATTAGTTAGCATTAACTCTTGGTGTAATCCTCCAATGCTTCTTTTATTACTTCCACCTCTCTCATGTTGGCTTCTCCAAATAGAGTACTATATCATTGAAAAATTGAGAGTCTTTTATTGGATTGATCCCATGAGCCACTTTAATGCCCTTCCACACATTGCTTTATCTTCTCATCTTGAAAGATATCCCCATAGCCTCTACCATTATGGTAAATAGAAATGGTGAAATAGGATATCCTTACCTCAATCCATTACTAGTAGGAAAAAAGCCATACATTGATCAATTGACATTTACTGAGTACCTTACTTTTGATATACAATGATGTATAACTTTTACCCAATAATTATTAAGTACAAACCTTTTGAGCACTTACAATAGAAAATTCCATTTACCTTATCACATGCCTTGTTCATGTCTAATTTGATCATCATACCTATGGTATTTTCTGATTTCATCGTGTGCACCACTTCATCAATAACTATGATACTACCAATAATTTCCATGCCTAGACAAAAACCTTTTTTGTTAAATTGATATGATAGATTTTAGAATCTTTTTTAACCAATTGGCCAACACTTTGGTGATGATTTTTTAGATTGTATTACACAAAGATATTGGATGGTATTCATTGATTTAGTTTTTCATATTCTCTTTTTTGATTTGAGGGAAATCATCATATTCTTGAGGTCTTTCACAAAAAAATTCTTCCTTTTGAATTCCTCAATCACACTCCAAATATCTTTTCTTATTAAGTGCCAAAATTTCTAGTAAAATATCGTAGGATAGCCATATGGACTAGGTTCTTTTCCTTGGGTGAAATTGGAAGGTAGCTATTCAGACCACTTCCATGGATATTGGCTCGTTTAACATTTGGTCATCTACCTTTGTAACATATTCTAGAATGCAATCTAACATTGCTGCATTGTTACATGAGACTAACCTTTATTTTTCCCCTAACATATTCTTTAAATAGGCAACTATCGCCAATTCTATTAAAGATCTCTCACTAGCAACAACACCATTCTTGATGTCAAATTCATCTATTATGTTGAAATCCTTTCCTGCTTTAGATGTGCTATGAAAATACTTATAGTTTGCAACTTTGATTTTTAGCCATGTTTTCATGGCTTTATCTTGCCAATAAACTTCTTCTTGTGCCAATATCTCTTTGTGATACTTCTCAAGCTATTGCTCCTTTTGGAAGTCCTCCTAGAACATACCATATTTTATTACTTTATTGTTCAAATATTCTAACTCCCTTTCTATTCTCTCCTTCTCTTGCAATATGTTCTTGAAAACCACCTTGTTCCATTGCTTAATAATTCATTTTATAATCTGGAGTTTTTCATAAACAAATAACTAGGAGTACCTTTAATATTGCATTCTTTCCACCATGTTTCTATAGAAGGCAAGCAACTCTCATATCACCACCACATATTTTCAAACTTAAAGTATGTATTTTTTGGTTTAAATCCTATTTCATCTCCATGAGAACTGGGAAATGATCTGATACCAAAATTGGGAGGATGGATGTTTCCATTGCTATAGCTTCATCCACCCACTTTTTTGATATTAAAATTTTGTCAAGCCTTTTAAAATGTTTGTAAACCTTGATCTAAGACTAGTCCATGTATATAATCCATTGGATGTCAGGAAATTTATGCCCCTTATGTCTTCCACAAAGACTCTAAAATCCTAAATATTCCTATTGACTTTATTGAGTCCCCCACTCTTCTTAGACATATCAATGATTACATTAAAATCACCTCCCATAATATAGTATTCATCAAAAATTTACTTACTCTGTTGCTAATTGTTGCCCACGTATTTTTTTATCCTCAGCTTAGTAGGAACAAATATATTTATTATGATGAAATCCATATTGGAATGGAAATCTGTAACTCAAAATTCTATCCAATTTGCATGTGACTATATAAAACTTATTGTAAGATTAATATTATTCCATAATATTGCAATGCCACCAGCTGATCCACTAGCATCATGGAGAAAGCCCAACCAAGTTCTACAATATTTCAAACATTTCTCTGCCTCAGCTGTATTTAGTTTAGTATCTTGTAGTACTATATCTACTAATATTTTTTCTAGGTGACACTTGATTAAGAATCTCTTGTCAGGGGCATTTAAGCCCATAACATTCTATGAAGAGATCTCCATTTCCCTCCAAGGGAGGCTTTAACTCCCTTTTATACTAGAATACTAGAAATAATCTTCAAGTCCTTCTCCATTGCTTCTTCTCTCTCTTTTTTATTTGATTTTCCACCCTTTCCCTTTTTGCCTTTCCCAATGTCTTGGCAGCAATCTGGCTGATGCATTTGGGGTCCGCGATTCCCAATTCATCTGATTCCCAAAAATACTCATCTGTAATTAATTCTTCAAATTCCGATTCTTCTTCAATAAAACTTGGGGCCTCTTCATGATTATTTAATAACTTGATTAAAGTATCTCTTCTTGAATCTTTTTCCATCTATGGTTTGGAATTGATCGAAACCCTATTATTCCCTCTTGATTCTAAGTTGACCAATGAATCAACTTTGTTAATAATAATCAACTTTGCAACATTCATGTCTGAACTTGAGGGATCATTTCTCAAATTTTTAGTGACTTGTGGAAGATGATGGTTTAGGGTTTTCATTTGTAGCTTGTTCCAAAGTAGTCTCCTTTGTTTTTGGTCTTCATAACATTTTCAATGGTTTCTTCTTATCGTAATTCTTCCACGAAGCATTCATGTTGTAGCCCTTTTCCCTATATTTCCTACTTCGACACTTGAGACAATTTTTTTAGTTTCCTCAATTTCTATAGATTGTTCCCAATGTTCTCCTTCCACACACAATAGTATTTTTCTTGGTATCGATCTGATTGCCACAATTTGTATTTTGGCATATAAATACGATTCCTCTTCAATGATCTCTTCATCTATGTCCATAAGGGTTACAAGTGAGCATTTGATCTTTTCCAAGCAACCTTCTGACCAATATTCCAAAGGGTTAAAATTAAACGGGGCCTACCAATGCTTAGTGTATACAAATTTGTGTCACTCATTCCAAACCTTATCAATACTCGCGGCCGTTTACCAGTCAAGTACTGTTAGTCACTACAAGTTCATGTGGTCAGTCACGACCTAAAGACGGTCAAATACACGTTTCACGTGGTCTATGTGATATACCATAAATAGCATTGTACGCCCAAGAGTGAGTGTGTAGAGTCCTAAAGCATTAAGCTTCTGTCCGTCTCCAAAAGCATTTTAGGCAATGACGAGTTTGAAGGGAGAGGAGAGTAGTTGTAGATCTCTAAATCTGTGGGATGATGATTTTCTATATTCCCATCAAAATTTTCTTCTTTTTTCTTCCTCTTCCTTGCTGATTGTGCATGTGTTTCAGGGATCTGAATACCGCGAACGTGTCGAAACACTGGTGAAAGAAGTCAAAATCTTGATGAAAGAAATGCAAACTGGAGATGGCGATCTAATCGAGCGGCTTGAGATGGTCGACGCATTGCAATGCCTCGGAATAGATCGATATTTTGAGGGTGAAATAAAAACAGCTCTTGATTACGTTTACAGATGTTGGGATGGAAGTGTGGGCATAGGATTAGGATCCGGAAGTGCTATTAAGCATTTGAATGCTACAGCTTTAGGACTCAGACTTCTCAGACTTCATCGTTATGCTGTATCTGCAGGTACCAAATTGCTCAATATATGTTTTTTCATCCTTGTGCAACTTGTAACTATCAATACCATTATTTCCCATCTTTATACCGACCAAATAAGCATCTTTCATTTTCTTTGTTTCAATAATTAATGATTTATTTATGTGTTGTACTGTGAGAAGATGTTTTGGAGAACTTCAAGGACAAAAATGGGAAATTCCTTTCCTCTCAGGGATATAATGATAATAATCAGAATATTATTAGGGAGGAACATTGGATGAGAAGTATGCTCAACCTCTTTAGAGCTTCATCTCTGACATTTCCAGGAGAAAAAGTTATGGAAGAGGCTAAAATATTTAGCTCTGCATATCTTAAGCAAATTTTACAAAAACTTGAAGATACAGATAGCAAAAGTTTTCTGAAAGAGGTAGTAAATTTTCGAATTTTTTTTTTTTTTTTTTCCTTTAAAACGAGTAGCTATAGTCAAGAAAGCTGTTAGAACTGAGGTTAGTGAATAAATCTTTTATTATTGATTATAATTGTATTGTTTCAATTTTATAGGTGGAGTATGCACTCTTGTATGAATGGACTCGTACCTTTTCTAGATGGGAGGGACAAAATTTTATTGAAATATATGAACTGGACAGTTTGAGGTAAAATTTATACAATACTGTTATAAAAATGTTTTTTTCAACTTCTGAGTTATTAATATATTTTAAATCTCTTTAGGTTAATCATGAGATTTTAATTTTTCCTTCAGGTTAAAAGATAACAAGATTTTGGAATTGGCAAAATTAGATTTCAATATTTTACAGTTTGCATACAAGATGGAGATGAAGAAACTCTCTAGGTAATTATGATGATCAAATAAATTTAATTCAACCAAGATTTGTCATGCATTGAATTTTACCAAATTATGGAATTTGTTTTCTCCATGAAAGCATGGATACAATAAAATGAAAAGAAAAATAACTCTCATAAATCTATGAGTTGCATCTTCTTCTTTACTATATATCTTATTATTATTCGAAGGCTGGTCATAATTTATACATTATGCAGTTAGTCTATACATGTTCAAAAAACTTGAGAAAAACTGTGAACTGTTTTTCCATAATGATTTACATTTTAATCTCAATTTGTAATGTTTCAAATTTATTCATTTAAAGTAATCATAATTTGATTAATTTTTATGGCAGTTGGTGGGCAAATTTTGGGTTAACTAAATTGATTTCAATTAGACAACGTCCGATGGAATATTATTTGTTAGGAGTCAGCGCTGCAGATCAAGTTGAGCTTTATAGTACTAGAGCTGCATTTACCAAATCAACAACACTTCTTTCTTTAATGGATGATCTTTTGGATGATTACTTAACACTTGAGCAAGCTGAACTTATTGTTAAGGCCATTATTCAAGGTTGGGATATTTCTATCATACAAGATATTCCAACCAATTATAAGAGAATTGTAGAATTTATTTTTGACATAGTGCATGAATTGGCTAGCGAGGCTTCTGAAAAGCAAGGACATGACATGATGCCATTTATTACAAAATCAGTATGTATACTTTTCTAAAATATTATTTTATTAAAAGTGTATATTTTTCAAGATCAAATTATATATATATATATATATTGAAATAAAATTATGAAATATAATTAATAGTTCAAGTATATTATGATTTAGTGGGCAGATTATGCTGAAGCTAGTTTACAACAAGCACACTGGAAAGTAGGCCAACACATTCCAACTTATAATGAGTACATAAAGATTGCAGCGACAACTACAGGAATTGGACCATTATTGTTACATCCTATTCTCTTGGCAACCCATGACTTAGTAGACAACAATATCGAAAAGATATTTAACAAACAATGTAGATTATATGAGATAATGTGGTTGTGTACATGCTTAATTGATGATGCTTATGATTACCAGGTTTTTTTCTTTCTCTTTTATATTAGTGATTTGATCCAAATGCAAATGATATTATACTTACAATATAAAAATAAATTAACATATTTCTTTTTGGTATTGAAGGATGATAAACTTCATGGACAGATAGCCTCAGCTATTTCCTCTTATATGATGGATCATCCTGAATTTTCAGAAGAAGAGGCAATAAACCACATCAAACATATTGTCGAGCAATTGCTTAAAGAGTCCACTTGGGAATATTTGAATCAAGATAATGATTATCTTGATTGGGAAAAGATAAGCTTCAACCTCAATAGAGGACTACAATGTTTCTATGTATATGGAGATGGTTTTTCATATCATGACGAAGGAAACAAGCAACGAATACTCAAAATTATTGTTGATCCAATATTTTTATGCCCCTAACCCTATAGTGTGTACTAGGCAATGTCTAGTTGGCTTGTGGCTACCTTGATCCTTAAAGTAGTATTTTATTATCAAGTATTAGTAGAATATTTTATGTCATATTATTTTATTGTGAAAGTTATTTCATAAAAAGTAAAAATATAGAAAGACGGAGCTTCTATCATCCAAAAATTAAAATCTAGTCATGTAATAGTTATTTGATCTATATTCCTACTAAAATATATAATATTTTTGAAGATGCACCTTTTTTCTATTTTAGAAATATTTTCATTGACACTTTATTGTTTCTACAATAGTCTATATATTGATTTTCTAGTGGAATATCAATTGATATAAATTGTTTTAATTGAAATACATATTACCATATTTCTTGATCAAATCACCCTTAAAATAGACAGAAGGAAGATATCAAATACAAAACAAGTAGCTTATTCATTGATTTTAAGTCCAATATACTTAATGCTAATGCAATATTTTTGTTAGTTTTCCAATAAAATTCTAAAACTTGATCTATTTAAATCTAATTCTGTAAGATTCTAATATACATACTTCCATTTGAATCTCTTTAAACTCCTTGTAAACATAGCATAAATCCACAACAATCTTATAACATATCATCCTCTTAGATGGATACCTCCAAAGACAATATAGGTTGGCACAAACAACCCATAAAGCAATACAAACTACAGTAAGATTTACCCTTAAATTCATATTACTATTATGACATCTTATTCCCTGAAAAAGTTTATCTTTCCAGAATGACATTTATGCTTCACATGACAAAGTTGAATTTAGAAAGAACCAAAGATCACTCCCATTATTTTCTCTTTTCTCAAAGGCAGTTTTGGTATAGGAAGAAATAGTATTTGTCATCCCTCTTTTTAGTTTTGTCTTCGTGGGTTCTATTCTTATTTTTTAACTAATGATCAGTGAAAAATAAACAAATTGAATAATGAGGTTATGAGTTCAGTCATAGGATGTATAATAAATTACAATAAAATAATACTTAATAATTCAGGTCATGAGCTTTCTCAAAGTGTAATAGTCAATAAATTATTAAAAAATAATTAATTTTACAATAAATGGACATGGGTTTCAATAAAAAGAGTTGTCATTTATGAAGAGTTAATGATTGTTATTCATGATAAGTGCAAGCTAATTTGAGGATATAAATTGTTTTATTTTATAAATTACTATTTTTAGAGGAATTGTGTTGTTAGAATGTGTGCCTTGTTGATGCTATAAATTGAGGATCCTATTAGACTTTGAGATACCTGTCACTTTTCATATAATTTCTACTATAGCTTGACACATGTGTTTAACTATCAGTTCATGGAAAATAATAATTAGATGTGGAAGATCAAAGGAAAAAAATACTCATATCAAATTAATCTAATCTCATCCAAATATTATAGTCTATGATAAAGTTATGTTTTGTCATTCTAACAACTATTTGTATGTTATTTATTTCAAAGAATAAAAATCTAAAATTATGCAAAAAATTTTTATGGGAGACCATTGAGATATTTGATGTAGTTGGTTTAGATTCGATTGATAGGTCTAAAACATTTATTTCCAATACCTTAGCTATTGGGGCATCCAAATTTTATCTATATTTTGTTCCCTCCAAGTATGAATCTATCTTTAAGGTCCTCCCAAGGGCTAGCATACCTAATAACATTAACACCTAGCAAGTGTCTAATGATAATCACTAAATTTATAGATTTTTTAATTGAATTGATAGATTTGATAGCCAATTAATTGATTGGGAGCCCATATTTGAAATTAAAGATGGAAAGGAGATACTTTTGGGGAAAGAAATGATGAAACTAAAGAATAATAAAATTCCCCAAGGGTTGGTGGAACTAGAATGAATATTCAATAGTGCTAATCATTACAAAATTAATATTTGTTTGATAAAAAAAATACATATTGAAGGTTTGAATCTTGGTACTAAGGTTGAACCCAAAATGGTTTATATTGATAAAAAATTGAAGCCTACTTTAAAAATAATGTTTATCTTTCCCCATTGAAAATATTCAAGAAGTTTTCTACCTAATTATATGATGAGATCAAAAAATTTAGAGAAGATATGTTCCAACATATGACCCCCCTTTAGCCTAGTGCAAATAGTTTCTACTAGAAGTAATCCAATAAATCTCTTCCTTGCACCTAAAATTTTGAAAGAATTAATTGAGCTCAAGGAGGCTATATTATCAAACCAATTCAACATTTAGAGTGGGTATTCAATCTTGTTCTAGTTGGAATAAGAATGGGAACATCAAATTATGTGTGGGATTCAAGAATCTAAATATCAAATCCTTCAAAGATAATTTTCATCTCCCTACCATGGATCACTTATTAGAGAAGGTCATTGCATCTAAAATGATGTCCATGGTTGATGGGTTCTCAAGGTATAAATATCTAATGATCAATGAGTGGAACAAAACAACATTTCTAATTTCTTTAGGTATTTATGTATATGTTAGAATATTGTTTGGCATAAAAAGTGCAAGGTAAACCTTATAGATAGCTACGTATGTTGCATTTGCAAGCCTAGTTGATTATATCATGGTTTTTTATCAAGATAGAGTTACATATTACTCCAAATATAAAAAAAAATAGCTACATGAATTTGGAGCAGAGTTTTTAAAAGGTCCCTTGAATATCAGTTTTTTTTAAATCCCAAAAAAATATATTTGGATGTGAAAAAGGAAATTTGTTGGGACACATTATGTCCAAGGACTAGATAAGGATAGATCCAAAAAGAGTTATATTCATCAATCTTATGGCTATGTGCAGGATCATGATTGGCCAAAACGTGGCGATATGTAAGTGGTATGATGGCCCATGTGGCTGACGACTTATTTTTTACCCAAAATTGATGAAACGAAAAGGGTTTTTAAAGGAGATTCTCAAAGTTCCACCAATATAAATTATAATTTACTAGGAATTTAATAAATAATTATTATTCATTTTCTATTTGAGTTACGATTAAAGTCCTGATTGATGGGCTAATTGAAAAACATCATAAATTATTTACCTTGAAAAAAATTACAAAAAAATATGCATCACATTAGGACATGAGTCCTCTACTTATATCTAAAATATTATCATTTTATTGTGGTTAGGGTGGTTTTTTTTTTTTATTATTTATTATATTTTTTTCTTTTTATTTTTTTATTAGACTATAGGAATCGGGTAGCACGACCCCCTATAAACTGCAGTGCGCCTAGTAAAATTTTTAACGTGACTGGTGGCGCTAGCGCGACATGCCCTCCGGTACCATGGGGGTGGGGGAGACTAGACCTTGTGACCAACCTCCTGCAATAGGAATGATTTAGCCAACTGAGCTAGGGCCCCAACCCCTATGGTTAGGGTGGTTAGACAGACACCTAGTTCTTATTTTTTCCTTGAAATTTAAGTACTACTGCATTGAAATTTCAAATTTTCACCAAATAGATTTTTGTTTTTAAATAAACCTTGTAGTTTAGAAACTAAATTCAATTTTCTACAAATTTTATTCTTACATATTTTTGAAATAATATAGATAACTTATTCAAATTTTATGTCAAGTTTCCTAACTCTGATTTTTCTAAATTTTATCACCACTTAAGGCCCTATTTTTTCCATGATGATCCTACACATACCCTTATTCCTATGTTTACTATAGTGAAGGGAGTGTAATCATTTGAATACATCAACTTCTTGAGGAGATCTATACCGTTTTTTTAATATAATAATAAATCTCTAAGACATAAGAAATATCCATTCATGGCATCTTTGTAATATTATAAACCCTTCCATCTTCTCTCATTTGGCTCATACCATACTATTGTTGATGTACTACTCAAAAATAATAAGGATGGATACATGTAGCTTATTGTATTCTTTAATAATTCTTTATAGAGGGAAGAGTTAAAATATTTAGTAATGGAAAATTATGCCTATGCCCTAGTCAAAGCTATCAAGGATACTTGCATCGCTTTCAAGAGCGTACAATTTTCTATGCTACAATAGGTAATACTTAATACAAGAAAAGGTAATTCCATATGTGTCACACATATTGGTGAAAGATATCCTTACTCAACAAGGAGACTTGGAAAAAAGATGCAAATGGGTCAATGAGATCTAATAATATGACTTTGAGGTTCAAACAATAAATCTTGTAAAATGCCAAGTCTTAGATAATCTCATGGAAAATAAAAATCTTAATATAATTGAAGTTAATGAAAATGATAATAAAATTTCACATACATGTCTCCCATTAATGGATAATCCTTAGTATAATTATGTAAGGTTCTTCCTCTAGAACATAAAATTTCCCTTTGGAAGGAATGAACACGAAGAACCAACTCTTAGGTAGCATCCTTATAAATAATGTATTCATGTAGGGAAAATTGATATGGAGAGATTCAAATAAAATGCTACTCAAATTCTCTAGCCAAGAAAAATCCAAGAATGGGATCGATGAATATCATCAAGGTATTTGTAGAGGATATCTTTATGCTAAAACCAATACCCACATGTTTCTCATGGCATACTTCTACCAACCTACATTATTTAAAGATGTGGCTATAAGAGTGAAAATGTATGACAATTTAAAGAGGTTTATGGGAAAAATAAAGTTTTTAGGTGGTCCCCCTCTTATGTCATTGATAATAGAGGCTCCCTTCTAGCATTGGAGATATGATTTTTTAGGTAAAACTCAAGAATAATATAATAAAATAGATAAATGGATTCTTGTGTCTATTGACTATTTCACCAAATGGGTCGAGGAAATACCAAATTGTAATGTTACATCAATGGTTGTAATAAATGTTTTGTTAGACACCATCATAAGTAACTTTAATATGCCAACAATAATCATAGTAGATAATGTCATGCAACTTATGTCACATGATATTTTAATTTTATACATAAAAAATTGTATCAAAAATCTAAATATCAAATCCATCAAAGACACATTTACTATCCCTAGAATGGATCACTTATTAGATAAGGTAATTGGATCTAAATTGATGTCTATGATGGGTAAGTGTTTAGCATAATGCAGAGCATGTTTCTAAGCCTTCTAAAGCTCGAAGTTCATATTGTGTGGTGCCTTATTAAAGCTATCAGAGGCATAACTTGGTATGGTCCTATTAATATTCTCTCATTTTCCACTTTTCAGGGCTCACCTAGTGGACAATGAATTTCACTAGCCCGTGTGAGTGTGCATCAGGGATAACTTTAAGAACCCTTCCGGTGAAGGTGTAAAATCCTAATTGGTGAGTCTTTTCTAATTGCTAGAAGTTTGTGGAAAATCCTAGCGAATAGCAATTTTTTTAATCCAATTTACAATATTTTCATTGGCGATTAATTTTTTTTTTCCAAACTAATAAAATATTTCCATTGGCGAATAAACCTATTTTCAAACCCAAAAAAATATTTTGATTGGTGAATTAAACCTATTTTCAAATGAATAAAAAAATTTGGCAACTTAAACATAATCTCAAACTATTAAAAAAATTCAGTGGCAAAATAATTTGGTATGCCAAAAAAAATCATAATGTGGTTGGCAAAAATATCAAATTATGGGAAATTTTTTTCGCACAATCAAATTCCTTCATAAAGTGTCTGGAATGGGGACAAGTGTCAACATATTTATTATGTTTGAAGCCAAATGTTATTACAAAATAATATAACCCACGACCGTTCGATGAATTTTCAATGGACTATTGTCATTACATTTTGGAAGCAAATCTTTGAAGTACTAGATTTGTGAATTGAAACCTTAGGAATAACACTAAAACCGTTAGATTTCAAGAAATCAATGGTTTACATTTTATTACTTATTAAATCACTTAGTCATGAAAACCAAAATAATATATTCTTGTTGATTGGTTGTTGGTAGTTGAAGGTTGCTTAAGTTATCAATTAAGCCTTTGGAGTCATCATGGTGACCAAACCCTCGACCTAGGTGAACGATGGGTTTGAGAAATGAACAATCAAGATAGGGTGACATGGGTCAACCTTGACCGCTCCCCACCAACCTACGGAGGACCCACCTACATCTCCCATCCCTCAATGAGGAGGCGAGGAACTACCACGTGGAACGATTAGAATTGTCAAAGGAACTATAGCAAGCTGAAAAATATTAAGAAAATACTAAGGAACTAGTGTTAAAGCATGCACTACTAAAGGGGCCTTTTAAGCACATAATTTTTTTATTGTTAAATAGCTACTATATGGGGTAGCACCCTATATTAATCAAAAATATATTTTGCATTCCTTAGATGGGATTAGATGCTTGACCAAGTCACCAAGGACTCATCCCAATAGTATTCATAATGAAGCCTTCATTTCCACAAAACATTACAGACCCAAATATTGAACGAACTGATTGTTACCCATGTTTGCTACTATCCCTAATAAGTAGTGCTATTTATATTTTACAAGTGGAAAAGGTACATTTTAACTCGGCCATGTTACATTCATGTGCATAAATAAAATATCATAAGACTATACTACTACTTTGCATTATGCAAATGCATTCAACATAGGAGAGATTGAGCAATCTTTTCAACAAATTAGTCTTTCTTGATAATTAAAATGGATATTTTTCCACACAAGCTGTGGAATTGACTATTCATATGCATATAATGGAAAAAAATATACATGTATAGATACATAAGAAATGAATGCACAAAAATAGAAAGGGGACCTGTCATTGTCTGAATCACGAATGCCAGTTGTTTGTTATGCATCATCTTCAAATCTTCCCACTTGTTCAAGTTTCTAAGTTGATGTCTTCCTTGCTACTCCTAGGTTTCTTGCATCTGTAAATGAAAGTGTTGTTAGAGCTATGAAGGATCACCAGTCAAAATATGTGTATACACCTATAAACATATAGTGATATCTTCATGAGCATTCAAATTGACAAGCATATCATAGATGTCCAACAAAACAACAAAGTTATCAAACATATCTATCATATTCTTGTTTGAATCTAACATGTTTTTTCATTGTGTAGGTATAGGTAAAATCATGTTTCTATTTTGTTTCATCTAATTACAACATGTGGAGTGAAATTGGCTCCCCACAAGAGTTGACCCCAACATGTTTTATTGCACTTTAAAGGGGTATAGAAAGGTATTTCATTTCCTTATGGTTTACTCAAGAAAGCACACATCATTTGTGATAGTGAGATGTTTTTCACTGTCATAAGTGACATATACTTGTTCAAGAAAATCATTAAGGATGCATACAATATCATGGTATTAAAATAGATTGCAAAGTATAGTGTGATATATGTATTTCTGATAGTCATCATATTATGAGGTAGCAAGATTCACCAACTACTGGCAGAGATTTGTATAAGTTATCTAGAGGGAGAAATTATCAATGATTAGTGAAATGAACTATATGTTCAAAAGCCATTATGCCAACATGTTGCTCCAAACAACAATATTTGAGTTAAATAAAAGAAACAGTACATCAGAAGTATTGATTTTGAAGAATAGTGATTAAAACATCATGAGATGGCTTTTATATAAGCATTAAGTAACTTTACTAAGTCACTTGATTCAATTGTGAAGAATAGTGATCAAAACATCATGAGATGGCTTTTATATAAGCATTAAGTAACTTTCCTAAGTTACTTGATTCAATTGAATTGAGACAGTGAGGAATTAGGGTCTCATCATTGAAAAATTTGTATTTTAAGTATCAAAAGCATATTACACCACTGTTGGTCTAGTACAGCGAAACAAAGAAATGAATTTGAAACTCAATGATAGCAAGTACAATATCAAGCAACAAAGGGGTTATAGGTAGTGTTTTGTAAGAATCTACCACAAGAAAAGAGGGATTCCTCTATACATACAAAATGTGCATAGATTAATAAAACCCTCGTATGGTCATGACATATGAGCAAGCTTATTATGAAGCTTTTCTGTAACAAAGGTAGGTCACTTGTGAGGGTAAATGAGAAAAAAGTATGTTTGGGGTTCCAAACCTCGAATGAAATAAACTTAACCATGGTGTATAAAATATAGATCTAGGGTTAATGTCAAAACCCTATAGCATTTGTAGCAAATGATCAAGAGAATCTAGAAAACCCTTGAGCTAAGGTTTCTGAAGAAAAATTAAACCATTTTCTCATATAAATTTGGAAATGGAATTGTACCATCAGAATGGAGTTCGAAGTCAAAAGGTGGAGAGGTTTTTTATGAAATGGAACACAAGTTTTCTTAACCCAAAATCAATAAATATCTACAGAATGGGAGAGGTCACAGCCATAATGGGTATGGGGTTCTTCTTTAACATATAGAGAAGCACAAAATTTCAAGTGAAAGAAGATAAATGCATGGAATGCATACAGGAAAACCCAGAATATGAGTAGGGGCCAATCCATGACCGTTTTCCAGAGGAAAAAAAATGTATGCAGAGTTTTTAATAAGAAAAGGTTTGGGTGTTTTGGCTACCTAATAGAATTTTTAGCACCTGTGTAGCATATATGGCCATGACCATTGAAAATATGGAGGAGAATGAATAACTTTTAGGTGAGAACACATTTTTCCTTCACATATATGAAATCATAAATATAGGAGAAAGATAGAGATTCGATCTTTCAACAAAATTTCAAAAAAGTGAAATATAGGTGTATGGCCATGACATCAAGAACTAGAACCATGGTTTATTTTCAAGAAAAGTAAGTAATTTTCATGTAAATGCATGGATAATGTAAAGAAAACATAGGATATGAATATATAATTCATTTTTTCTAAAAAGATGGCTCGATTCAAGCATCTTTCCCTTTTGAAAATCGAACTGAGTGACATAAAATGCTTAGCCAAGAATGAGAGGTCGTTGTTCCAAAAACTATTGGAAAATCCATTAGTAATCTTCAAAATCCGCCATGGAAAACTCAGTAGAAACCCCATAGTATCGATGGACTTCTCTAGAAGCATTGAGAGAAAAATGAAATTAATGTTTTTTCATTTTACCTTTGGTTTGTTGTTAGGATTTTGAACCCTAATGTATGCCGGTAGAAGATTAGGAATTTTTTCCTATCTTTTAAAATAAATACATGTAGATTAATATATCCCACGGGCTAAGACTTTATGTCTTATGTCTTGTAATATTCTCTCTTCTATATGTTGTGTAAGTCTTTTAAAGACTTTTTATTTTATTTTATTTTGTCATATGGGTCGAGTCCTTTATTTTATTTTTGCATCTATCTAAAATTTAAAGCATTTTGACTTCAATGACTTTGCTATAAATCATTTAAGTCATGTTTATATTAAAATCCCAAAAATAGAGTGCATACCTTACGTATGCCTTGTGAGTAGGAGTCTTCATGATTTCTAGGAATAATGGTGAATGGTTGAAACAATTTATCAAACATATGGACAAGATGTAGGGTTGTTTCTATTTTTTTTTGGAGTGGTGGAGAATATTTAGGCATTTATGTCATGTGTGTTATGGTTTTATTAAGTCAAATTTGACATTTTCCACCGTTGTGAGCTCATTTTGGGAAAATCCAGTTACTAGATTTTGGGCTTTTAGAGGACATCCGACCCAAGGAATCTTCTAGTTCCTTTTTTAGTGCAACTACTTGGGAGTTGATGGATATAGTCATTCATTTGAATCTTTTGTAGGAAGTTATGAGTGTGCTATTTTTGGACTTAGTGACTTTTTCAGTTCTTTGATAGATTTTGGCATATTTCTATAACTATTTTGGATATGAAATACAGTGAGAATCTTGGATGCAATTGATATGAGATTTTTCCTACTTATTCTCTACATTATTGTGTGTTCCTAAGTGATTGGACAAGTTATTTATGAGGTATTGATTATTTCATTTTAACTTTGACTCATGTTTCTTGATACCTTTATGCAAAAAGTGTGTTAATGCAGGTTGGAACTTGTGTTTGGAAGCACAAAATAAATTTTAGCTATGAAGATACCTTCCTACTAGAAGTTTGAGTTCTAGGGCCTTTTTGTGAAATATTTATGCAAAGAAATATAATAATAGGTTTTTTATGTTTAGTTTTTGTTATTGCAAGAAAGTTTAATAAATTCTAAGTTTCATAGTCCTTTTCAGTTTTGTGTATCACGCTTATTTTACATTTTCAGTTTTAAGTTATGTATTTCTTTCTACCATTTTCCCTATCAAATCAGCAGAGTAGATTAGCTTTAGGTTATAATCAACTAGGAGCCAGCCTTATTTGGAGACTCACTCCAAGTTTTAGGTGACCCATAGCCTAGGAGTGTTTTCATGTTCCTTTAAAGTGTTAAGTTTTGCAACTTAGCTAGGGTGCAACTTTAAGACATATCAGTTTTGGCATGATCGGTGGGATTGTCGAATCAAGATAGTAATAGTAAAATACATGTTTTTCTAGTTTTGATATGAAATCAATGAGTTTCATACCCTTGAGGGGTTAAATTTGCATATCTGGTGACTCTGAGTCTAGTGGTTAGCAAAAGCTAGTGCAAAACAGTGCATGAAAAGAATACAAATAAGAAGTAGTGGTATTCCTTTTGAGTACTTACAATTTTTACCACCTAGGAGGAGTGGATGAACTATAAAATGAACTCTAGTTTTAATAAAAGGAGTTCAATCAACCCCACCAAGTTTTAAACCAGCAGCAACAACAAGTCTTGTTGTATCTTCAATTTTTTTACTTGTTATTCTAATTTAGGTCAATCCACCAAAAGATACTCAAATGGATAGGAATCAACCTTATGTTCCATTTAATGGAGGTAGTCCTTTAAATATTGCACATCACAATGATATACCTATGGATGCTTTGAAAATTTTACCTTTTTTCATAGGGGAGGATCAAACTACTTTTATTGAACATATCAGGGATGTGGCTTCTCTATGTGGAGTTCACCATGTTACTCAAGAGAATGTTGCGATTAGGCTAGTAGATACTTCACTAAAAGGGAAGGATCTACAGTGGTTCTAAGGTTTGATAGTTGGGTCTATTGCAACATGGGATGAATTGGGAGATAATTTACACAAATAGTTTCAAAATAAGTTTGATCACTTGTCACTAGTTGAACAATTGACAACAATCAAGAGAGCTCCCTAGGAGCAGATGACATATTTTAACTATCATTTTCACAAGACATGGTTAGACCTTCTCTAGAATATGATTTTCTATATTATTTGAGGGCTCTTAATAGTGACATTTATATCACGATACAATCTATGGGGGTACCTCTTTACTAGATGCTTATGAAATAGCAATCAGAGTAGAATATAGTCTAATTCAAGAGGGTAAGATAACTTCTAGACCCCCAATGCCAATTTTCTAGGAAATACAACCTTCCTTGCCTCTGCAAATACCACCCTTTTCTCCTTTACCTATTGTTCCAGCATTACTAGCTATTGTTAACCAAGAAACTATTGTCCCAGGTTCATCTCAGGAGTTGAAAGAGATTAAAAATAGTCAGCAAAAGACTAAGAATATACTTAAGATTTTTGGTAATGAGATAGTAAGCATTAAGAAGCAATAGTTCTAGAATAGACAACCATATCAACCTCAAAATCAAGGTCAAAGTCATCCATACCAAGCAAATAGATAGCCATATCAAGGTAACTATGAAGGTGCAAGGAAAATTTTTAATCCATTTTCAGCCGTATAATCCTGCTCGAGTTAGTCCAACTAGGGATATTGTTACTATACAAAAAAACCTTGTAGAAGACTATGAGTGGTTCTTTCCTTGAAACCAACCTCATAATCAAGCCACATGCTCAAATGGGGTTATCAACCAAGCATTGATGGTGCAAAATGTTTCAAGTTTGCAACCTAATGTACCTAACGATGGATCTCCACAGTAGTAGGAGAAACCTCCAAGTGATACAACTCTCGTAAATTGGCAGGGAGAGGAATTTTGTGGAGTGAACAGGTATGACTCTCCAATTGCAGAAAATATAAGAGCTAAGAAGAGGGATTTTGAGATTGAACAATTAACAAACAAAGGAAAATAAGTTGCAGAACCATCCACATCTTAGGTGCTCCACATATTGCAAAAGAATACACAAGGTGCTACCAAGGAGCAAACTCACTTGCAAGAAGACCCTTTTGTTGCAAGGACCCATCAAAAGGTAAATTTTGTTGCACCTTTAAAAATTATTTAGAATATGAAAAGAATGAACATGAAAATGTCTATGTGGGATTCTTTGTCTATCCTAGGCCAAAAAGACTTATTAAAATTTTCTCTATCTAACTTAATTATTTCTAGTGATGTTTTAGTTGACCATGTTAAGGTTGTTTTTACAAACAAGCCTCAAGGAAGAAACAAATAGCTAGGTAAAGATGTCAAACCTCCCCCTTTTTATGTATGTTTGATAGTAGGGGATTAGTTGATCCATAACCACATGGTAGATAGTGGGGAAAGCAGTTCTGTTATTCCAAAACAAATTGTTGATAAGTTTAGGACTAGATATGGGACTAAGGTAACTATTGAGTTTTAATTGCTTGCCAAAGATCACATAGAACCCTATGTACCAAGTGCCATAAATGCCAATTCTGCTACTTTTGACAATAGTGAGCTTGTTGTTGCTCAAGAATTGCGAGCTGAAAGTCTACTAGATATACTCTTAAATGAGTGGGTAAAAAAAAATATTGTTGATGAACTAGATAAAAGAATTAAGGAGAGAGGTCCATGTGTATATATGTTTCATGAACCTAAGTCAGTTATGCCAAATATTGAAAAGAGTATAGAACAACAACTTAGGCAACAAAATGAAGTATGGAAAATGTTTTTTGATGGCTCTAGAAGTAAGAACAAAGTTGTTGGGGGTACAATTCTTGTGTCCCCAGAAGGTGACAAGTATTATTCTTCTTTATGATAAAAAAAATTGACCAAGCTGGTTGGGGGAGGTATTATTTTCCCAATTAAGCATACCTCATGGGTCTCTAACCTTGTACAAGCTAGAAAGAAAAATGGAGAGATTAGGCTCTATGTAGACTTTAGAGAACTTAATAGAGCTTCATTGAAGGACCATTATTCACTTCCCTCTATGGACTAAATCCTTTAGGTAGTTGTTGGTTCTGAATGATTTTCCTTGCTTGATGGTTATTCTAGTTATAACTAGGTTTTACTAAAAGAGGAGGATCAATACAAGACTTCTTTTACCACAAAGCGGGGCACTATGGCCTAAAAAATAATGTTATTTTGTATATCTAATGTTGGTGCCACTTTTTAGAGGGCCATCGACATGAAATTTTAGGGGTTGATTCATAAATTAGTGTTGATATATCTTGATGACATAATAGTTTTTTTCTAAAAATGTAGATGACCATTTTTCCCATTAGAGATAAGTGTTTGAGAGGTGTAGCGAGTTTGGTATATCGCTTAACCCCCCAAAATGGATTTTTTATTGTTCTTGAAGGAAAGCTTCTTGGACACATAGTGTCAAAGCAGGGGATCGCAATTGATCCTGAAAGAGTGAAAGCCATTTTGCAACTGCCTTTACCCAATCATAAGAAGGGTCTACCAAGATTTCTAGGAAGAATTAATTATTTAAGACGGTTTATTCTAGATGTTGCAAATATTTTGAAACCACTAACTACCATGTTGAAGAAAAATGCAAGTTTCAATTGGACAAGAGAGGCCAAGAATAGTTTTGAGGCTATCAAGGAGGCCTTATCAACAACTGCTACTTTGGTAAATCCAAACTTTTTGAAAGATTTCATTATGTATGCTTTTCATAGCATTGATACCATTTTTGCAATGTTGGTACAACAAAATGATGATAATTTAGAACAGCCCATTTCTTTTTTAGTCAAGGTTTAGAGGATTATGAGAAGAGGTATAATTTGGTCAAAAAGCATCTACTTGTTGGGTGTTACCACAATAATAGGTTAAACTATTTGGGACATCCTGATTTTTGCTGAAATCACATATTTTTAGAAAATATAATGATTTAAGCCTTAAAAATGTTCCATTTTAAGGTTTTTAATTGAAGAGGGTTTGATCAAACCCACTTATATCAAACCCCCTTAGATAGAAAGTTGCTAGTTTTAAACCATACCTATAATGGAGTCTCCTCTAAACCTATCAAAATGCTGATAAAAAACAACTTTTGATTTACCTTTTAGGGGATCAAATTAATTTATTTAAATTTTTTTTTTTTTAAACATGTAGTCCTTATTATAAGCTTCCCAAAAATGACAATTTTAAATATATTTAATTTTATTATTATATTTATTTTTTATTTCTTGTGAATGTAGGTTTTTCGATGAACATCGAGGTCTTTATTTCACACATACGGAAAAATAGGAAAAGAGAGAATTTTTTTTTTAAAAAATACATGCACACTAGCTATTGATGTCCTTATTCCAACAAAAAAAGAATAAGTTAATTCAAGTGAATACAAAAAAAGTTATGTAGCTGAAAGTATAATATATCCAAATTATAATTACTCTGAATTAAAAAATTAATTAAAAAATATATATGTAACCAAAAATTATGAAAAAATATCTATCCACTAGATAATGGTGTGAAAACATTGTATTTAAAAAATTAGAATTGTATGCTTTCGATATAGAAAAAGTTATGTAGCTGAAAGTAAACATCACTTTTGAAAATGATGTTTAGTAAAAAAATAAGTTAATAACAATTACATAAAAGAATTCACAATTTATTTTTTAATTTATTTTTTAAAATATAATTAGATTATCAAAACAAAATATCACAAATCACTAGTTTTCTTCATCTTCAAATTCTTAATGGTTTAGCTTCTATAGGTGTACGAAAGTGAAGATCTGGTGAAAAATGTTGATTTCAATGTCAAGTTTTGCCAAAAAGTGTAACCGACTATTGTGGGATCACCCTGCTATTATTAGAAGTCTAGAAAATTTTAAGTCTTTGATTTATAATAATAAGATACATCTAATGGTTTCCCACCCTAGTGTGAAGGAGTTTTTGTTAAGCAAGGACCTTAATACAAAGAGGGCTAGGTGGATTACAAAGGTAGTGGAGTATGACATACACATAATGATAACTAACCTTGTGAGGAGTAAAGGGTTGTGTGAATAGCTAGCTACAGGGTATGAAAGTTAGGAGAAGACAAAAACTGAAACTATTTTGGTCACTAATGATGAGCCTCACAATTATGCACCTACCTTGAATGCAATTTGGGTACAAGATATGAATCATTTCTTACAAACTAGTGAGTGTCCACCAGGTTTAGATAAGCCTAAGAGGAAATATTTTAGACTCTAGTCTATTCCTTATGTGCTAGTTCATAATGTTCTTTTCAAAAAAGACCTTAATGGTTTGCTATTTCGGTGTGTTGATCATGACCAAGTTGATAAAGTGCTTCATGAGTTCCATGATAGAATTGTTGGGGGTCATTTTTCCCCAAGAACAATTGCATGAAAGATAATGAGAGCTGGTTATTATTGGCCAAGCTTGTTTAAGGATGCCCATGCTTGGGCAAGAAAATGTGTGAAATGTACCATTTTTGTAGGCAAATAAAGGATGCCAGCTTTACCCTTATAGCCAATTCAAGTGGAATATCCCTTCATGATATGGGGAATTGATTGCGTAGGTGCCATTAACCCACCTTCAAGGGAATGCCATAGGTGAGTACTTACTACAATTGATTACTTTACAATATGGATTGGAGCAGTGGCTTGAAAAGAAGCCAATGAAAGTGTCATTTTAAAATTTTATGATGATTTAGTAACTAGGTTTGGAGTACCTAAATCAATTATTTTAGATAATGCTTTAGCATTTGATGGGTTGAGAGTACGTGATTGGGCTGCTAGGAATGAAATTCATCTAAATACATAATCAAACTATTACCCTCAAGGTAATGGTTTCACAGAATCAACAAACAAAAATTTGATAAGGATTATCAAATGAACCATGGAGGATAATCAGAGAACTTGGCATACCAGGTTGAAATTTTCCTTGTGGGAAGATAGATTAACTCTGAAAAGGTCTATTAGGAATTTCCCATATGTGGTGGTTTATGGTAAGGAGGATAGATTACCTTTATCTATGGAGCTTCTAGCTCTTGATATTATGCACTAGCTTGAGATGTTTGAGGACCAAGATCTAATGGTAGTTAGGTATGCTCAACTCATGGAGCTAGAAGAGATAAGAGATAAGGCAATGAAGTCCTTGGAGTATCATCAACTCCAAATGAAGAGAGTCTTTGATAAGAAAGAAACTCCTAAGGTATTCAGAGAAGGAGACCTTGTGCTTAAGTGGGATGAATTGAAAAGTAGGCTAGGAAAAAACACTAAATTTGATAATTTTTGGAGTGGCTCATTTGATATTACTGAATGCAAAGAACATAATGCATTCCAGTTATCAAATATTGATGGAGAAATTTTTCTCGTGTCATGAAAAAGTGTAGCCTTTGACACTTTTCACTCATTTGGGGCCTTGCCTATGGATTTTGGACCTTCTCAACCTCTTTTTACCCCTTTCCAAGCCTTGTGCCAAGGTGTTGCAAGGTGTTGTAAAACATTTTCACACATTCCCAGGCTTTTAATCACTAATTCAACCCTTTCCTATCCTATAATGACCCCTTAATGCACATACATACCTTACTTTAGTGTGTTTTGAGAGACGGTCTTGACAAACAACAATAACCACATGTTAATCCCCAAAAACCAATGAAAAATGCCCAGGTGGACTAGGTCGCCACCTTGGGTGACCTAGTCCCATGTGGCATAAAATTTAAATTTAACTTAACATTTTTTAAGGATTTTGTCTCCTAAACCCTAAGGTTGGGATGTATGATGTTATTTTAGGAAAATAATGGCACAAATTGTACAAATTATGTTTTCCCCCCTCATTTTGCACTTATTCTGTCTCATTTTACTCCTCACTTAGTCTATTCAAGCACTTATCCATTATTCTTCTCAAGAAAGGTAGGGTTTTTGCCTACTAAGTCATCAAGACATCTCTCCAAGGTGTTCAAGAGCTAATTGTTGCAACAACACAAGATCAATCATCATGGAAAGGTATTGAATCCATCTTTCCATATTTCATGCTTTATTATCTTGTCTCTTCATTTGATTTAATTATGTACAAAGGGTTTTGACCAAGGAAAATACCAAATCCCTAAGAATATACATTTCTTCTTCCTTCCTTGCATGTTTCGTTAGGTTAATAATCTACACAAAAAGACACCTACAGGCTGAGAATTAAGGTTTCAAATACAAACACTTGGAGAAGTAGAAACTACACACTAAGACCTCTAGATTCCACTTTCTGACTTCTTGAAAGGCTAAAAGGGACTAGGTAACCATTAGTGGAGATTTAGTCCAACCATATAGGAATTTTAGTGTTTACTTTAGATCTAAGTACCCTTTTGGCAGAAATGGGTTCCAACAGATTTTCATAGAAAAGGGACTAGGTTGCCCAAAATGGCATAAGTGTCCTTCTTAGCTTCTGAAATAGTTCTTCTAAGATTCCAAAACTTCATGCCATCCCTTTTCACCCTCTTGTGCACCTCTACATTTCTATTCATTTTTGTAATAGTTTTCTTATGTTTTCAGGTCATTTTTCATATCATTATGTGTTTTCCAACATAGTTGCATTCTCTAGGTTTTACATTAATATTTAAGTTCTATTTTCCAATTCCATTATTTATGGAATCCCAGACACATCACTTTAAGCCCCTAACCACTTTGAATGAACACACCAAAAGTACCTTAGTGTGAAAGAGAGCCCGTCATCAACCAAGCTTCTAGGTGAAAACCCTAGGAGCCTATTGGGGAATTCTCATTCCCTAAGTACTTTGTTTTTGGTGGTTCATTTTTGTAAACACGATGTCCTTGCACCATTAGTTTTTGGTTTAGAGTCTTTCATTTTGCTATAATTAACTTGCATTGCATTTTTCCTTAGTAAAGTTACATTCTAGGGTTTTGAAATTTTGCATTAGTAAAAGTGCATAATAGATTGCATTTTTGAATTTTAAATCATTGCAAACCTCTAAAATTTTGGATTTTAATTTTAGGTCTGCATCATCCCATACAAAAGCACCTAAACCCTTCCAAAACATTTAAAAAATCTCAAGAAATCACTAAGTGGACTAGGTTGCCACCCTGGGTAGCCTATTCCCTTTAGGCCTTTGAAACTATCCTTTACATGGCTAAAAACTATATTTTTATGCTTCTATTTTATGCTAGTATCTATTTGTGTTAATTTTTTTTTTTTTTGTAGCATGCATTTCATGATATCTAGCCTAAATTAGCTCATTTGATGCATTGCTTAAATTTCACTTTGCATTCACAACATCTTATTTTTAGTAAAATTAGTAAATTGCATTATTTGACATCTGAAAATTGCATTGCATTTTGTGCCTTTACATTGCATTTTACGTTTACATAGATTCTATGATAGTTTACATAAAATTCATGGTACTTGTGGATAGCATTAGATTGTTTTCATTTTCTAAATTACTTCCTAGATCATTAAAATTGGATTCTTTAGACAATCAAAACTCAACATTAAACAACACAATGAAAACATCATCCCCTTAACTAGTCTATATAACCATGACCCTCAACCTTGTTCTTCTCATATCCCTCCTCGACGCAATGAGGATAGGTTAGTCTTAGGAGATACACCTATTACAAGTCATGAGACTCTTGACCCTCCCTTCCCTCATGCTCTCACGTTTTTCCTCATTCGATGACTTTGAACTGGATGCTTCCCTATTGTGAGGCACAAAGGTATCTTGAGAGATTCTAAGTGTGTCACAATGTTGAGAATGATTATAATCGGCAGATGTAGTCACCTCCTATCCATTTATTGGGAATTTTAAGCATTGGTGATATGTGGAAGGCACTGCCTGCATTTTTTGGATCCATGGGCATCCTAAGAGTTTGTTGTAAGTTAACTCTTTTTCTAGTACCAGGCATGCTATGTGTTTCATTATCGGTCCCACTTGAATGGGTAATACAATCAGTCTGTTTCAAGACCTCTCTTCCTCATCATATGCCTTTATAGTCATTTTACTTTGTGCATCAATAGCATCATCAGGATACCCTAGTGCACAGATTAACTTTAGAGTGCAAATGTTCAAACCAGCTCCCCCATCTATTAAAACTCTTTTGACATGATGATTGTGGATCAAGAATTCGATATGGAGTGTAGTGTTATGGGGATGGTTGAGTGACACATTATCTTGTTCATAGAATGATAGACAATGTGGTGTAGTCAGATGCCCCACCATAGCTTGGAACTAGCAAACATCTAGATTTTTCGGTATCGTAGTGGAAACTAGTTCTTTTTCTAGAACCTCCTTATGTGATGGTGATAGTTTGAGGAGTTCTATTATTGATATATGTGATGGAATTTTTTGAAGTTGATCAACAATGTTATAATGAGATGGAGTTGGATATGCGTTTTTAGACCCACCTCCCTTTAATAATACCTTGGATTTCCCCCTTGTCATTACATTTGTTGGTTGATAGTCCTGTCATTCTCTAATTTTTAAAATGTTTATTTAATTTTCAGATACTTGTATTCTTGGGAGAAAATAAGAAGGGGTACTATCATTGGTTTCATGTTCATTCATGTTATGACCAACGGTATGATCACTCTCTACTTCGGTAAGACAGAGGATCATTTTATCGTAGACATGATTGATATTTTCACCTTTGTTGTTCGTAGAAGATGATGCTTCTTTGTCATAGTTTGGTAAAGGATCCGTGAAGGCTCAATGATCATTACTATTTTGGGGTCCCTCTACATATATCTTGTTATTGTCGATCAAATCTTGAACTGCGTATTTTAACTCCATGCAATCATTAGTTTTGTGGCCTTTATTGTTGTGGAAGTTGTAGTAATCTATGTCATTCCACCATGTTGGTTTGACCTTTGGATCCCAAAATCTTTCTTCCCACGTAGTGATAAGCCCACTTGTGACTAGTTTTTTCATCATTGATTCCAATGTTTGGCCCAAACGTGTGAACCTATGCCAGTTTCATGACTTTTGGTATGGTTGCAGTTTTGTGATTTCGTTGTTTTGAATGACATTTGACTTGATGATTTGATCATTGTTTTGAATTGTTTTTGAAGTAGATACTGTCAAGTTAAAAACCAGTTTGGCATTTTCTAAATAACTTGTTGTTTCATTTGCAGTCGTATTTCGATTCTTTTGCCAAAATTTTGGTTTATCACTATTGTGGTATTGATTTAAGGAATTTGTGTTATTTGATTTGTCATTGAAATGTTTAATAACCTCTCTTTTGACTAGCGCTTCTTCAATCTTAAGGCCATTTTTTATCACCTTTTCGAATGTAGGAGGACATTGCAATTCAAGTTTGTAACTCATCTCCTTCGTTAAATTGTCAATGAACAATTCCATTTTCTCTTCCTCAGGAATGGAGCAAGGATATCTAGCGAATAGTCCTCACCATCTTTGCAAAAAGGACAAGAATGTCTCCCCTTTGTTTTGTTTCAGGTTATACAGATCCTTTATCGTGACATCGTGTTGGATGTTAAAAGAATACTGGGAGATGAACCTATTGACAAGTTCCTCAAAAGTCCTTATTCCTAGTTGTAATTTTGAAAACCATTCCATACATGAACCTCCCAAGCTTCTTGGGAATAATCTCATCAAGTAAGTTACCTCTTGAGAAAGCTCTAGGCTCATGGTTTTGAATTTGCAAATATGATCAATTGGATCTATTCTTTCATTGTATTTTTCATACTTAGGGAATTCATAGTGTTGAGGAAAAGGTATCATGTTGACTGTTGAGTTGAAAGGATAAGGACAAATGTATTGTACTGCATACCTTTTGGTGTTCCCTTTTGTCATGTCTTGTATTTTTTTTTGTAGGATTTGAATTTGGGATGTTAAGGCAACAACCAGATCTATACCTTGTGTGGGTTGTGGTATTTCGGTTTCGCTTGTTCCAAGTGCTTCTCTTAGGTGATTTACGTCAAAGTCTTTGGGAAGCTTGGCACCTGATTCAACCAACATTAAGAGGTATTTATCCATGTCTTGTTCTAACATCTTTTCCATGAATTTATGGAATTTTGGATCTTGTTGGGCTGTTTGTATGTCTTCTGGAGTTATTTCATTTTTTTTCACTTTGATGTAGACTATTTCAGGTATTTTCTTTTGTCATTGTATTTGATGTTTCTAGTTCCTTTTCTAAGAGCCTCTATTTTTGTGACTTGGTGAAGATTGGCATACAATTTTTTTTGTTCTTTCTTCCAAAATTGGATCTTCTATGTTGGAAAATGTCAAGTGAATTTTTCACAAAGTTGAATAAGATGATATATCTTATTGATAAGACTAGGTTAAAAATTTGATTACTATGCCTTGTTTTGTGATAATAGGATGGTAATATCCTAATGATGAAACTTTAGCGTAATAATTGAGATTGTGTTTTGATTTGACACTTTATGATTTGCAAGATCTACGCTTCAGTTGAAAAGACTGGAAACTTGTATGAACCTATCTTATTTCGGTTTCTAGACAATGATTCTGATAAAAAGGTACTTTTGTTTTGATAAAAATCCATGTGTAAATGACAGACAAACTGACTATTATGATTTGGAACTCTCTATTTTTGAAAGCGCTAAAACAAAGTTTCAGGGCGCTAAAACAGGTGATGGAAGCACTATTTCACAGAAGCGCTAGACCAGAGTTCAAAAGCATTGAAAAAGATGATGGAAGCGCTATCTGAATAGATATGCTAAAATAGTGCTCGAAAGCGCTGAAACAGATGATGAAAGCACTAAAACAATGATTGTAAGCGCTAAAACAGTGCTTGAAAGTCCTATTTTATGAAAGCACTAAAATAGAGTCCCAAAGAACTGAAATGGATTTCCAAAGCGCTAAAATGGAGGGTTGATGCTTAAGACTCCTTATTTCAAAATTTGACTTGGCCTTGTGGCGTATTCTATCATCAGTTGTGGGATGTAGGACTGACTTATGCATTGTCTATGGTTGTAATATTGTGTGAGGGGTCTCCTTTGGAAGAAAGCTCGTGAATAAAGAGGTTCTACTACGTAATCAAGAGTATGACCTCTAGAAAAGTCATGATACCTATGAATGAAGGTTCTATGTTGTAATAAGATCTTTCAAATTTGATATAAGAAATGCCCTTTCCTCAAAAGATTTTGATAACCAAGTGGCCTCTTAGGTTTGTTGACTTTGATGGTTTTCTTGATAAACTTGGTTGATTTCCACTCTCGAATCATGAAAAAAACTTTAACTTGTTTTGATTTGGAGTTTTCTAGATGATCTTTTATCTAATTTTTAATGATTTTCAAAAACATAGTAGAAAATTGTAGAATAATTGTTTGAAAATCTAAATAGATAGTGTATATTGAAGAACCATGAATGGTCCTTATTTATTTTTACTGGTTTGTTTTGAAAAATATACAATTCTGACAGAATCACTCTTAAGGTCAAATAGGTCATTGTTATACTCAACAACCCACATCTAAAAATTGCATTGACGCACACAACCATGCCACCCCCTAGAGGGCACCCGTGTTTTTGTCGTTTCCAGGTGCATACTCAGAGTTGGATTTCTTGTTCTCTGAGCAAACAGTCCTTGGAAATTATATGGTGAATGTCTTAGGGGCAGATTCTTCCCTCCCCTTGCACCATGAGTATTACAATGTTTGGTTACTAAATCAGTTGGACATTACACTATGGTTCGTAGATAGGGCATCCATGTGGTGCGACAATTGATAAACTCACTCAGGAGGCCTCCCAATATTTAGAACAAATATTTTGGGGATGGTTATCTTGCTCACCACTGTCAAGTTGGACTTTCATCAACAACTTGCATTTTGATTAGAGTGGGTTGGAATCCTAGGCTTTAGGCGTTCCCACTTAAGTCGTTCCCATAGGGTGAGTACTTTTTCCCACTACGGCAGGCCTTCTAAAGGTTTTAACAAAAGCATATATTTGCATGAAAATAAGGATGAGTTCGGTACTTTGATCACCTAGTTAAGGGGAGAGCATAAGCCTATTCACCACACAAGAACAACAAATAAATGATTCGTTTTTAAGCCCGAAAGACAAGTTTTGCTAATCTATGTGAAGATTTTGCTTCACAAAAAATCATGGGGTCCTTTTTAACTGATATTGAAAAAGTGTGATGGCTACCCTAGGATTGATAAATTTTCAACCTGAAATTGCTACCCTAGGATTGATAAATTTTTAACCAAATGATTATCCTAGGATTGGTTCATTTTAGTCTAACTGTATCAAAATGAAATTATGGCCGCGGTCGCATCAGATCCAGATCAAAATTACAGAAGTGCTAAAATAGTCTACGAAAGTGCTATAGTGTTTACCTGATATGCTAAAATCGAAAGCACTGAAATAGAGTACCGAAGGGCCAAAGTTCCTCACAGAAGTGCTAAATCAGCTTTTTTGGAGATGGGAAACCGATGCACCGAAACAGGTCATGGAAGTGCTATAGTGGAAAGTGCTAAAACTTTTAATAGATGTGCTATAGTATCATGTAAGCGCTGAAATAGAGCACGAAAGCACCATAGTTTTCCACAAATGTGCTATAGTTTTTGATGAAAGCACTATAGTGTTTGACGGAAATGCTGAAATGAAACACACCAGGAACTTGCACAACAATTTTTAGAAAAATTGATAAAAATATGGGGTTAGGCCCCATGGTGGGTGCCAAATTGTAAGTGTGAATAACTAGAAAGGAATAAAATAGTTCTTAATGAAACATTGTCTCAAAGATCAAGCTAATAATCTACTGAAAGCATCTCATTGTCTCCTATCTTCAAATATTTATTAAGCTATTGCGCTCTCATATTTAAATAACACTATAACTATTAAAATGACAATATAAAGAATGGAATGATGCTGATGCAATGACATGAAACTATATGATAATGCTAGATGATAAAAGAAACTAATATAGCATGGATTGACATGAAAACTGATAAATGAAGCTATAGGAGGCAACCTGAAATAAAAACTAGAATGTTGGATGCTTGGATGCTTGATGCTTGATGCTTTAATTCCTGCATAGTAAGAGTGGATAAGTTAGATAATCTGAATCCTTTTCTTGGTTGAATGCAGCTATATATATAGATTTTTCAGCAGCAAAAATGCATAGGGATGGCAAAGAGAAGCTTGGATTCAATCTGGAGGATTGAATGGTGAGAGATGGAAGAGATTGAGAAGATTTTGGGGATTGTCTCTACCCATGAAAACATGAGGCAAGAGAAGAGGAAGGATTGATGGAAGAGAATTGAGAGATTAGTTTCCAATTTGTCTCAAAAACTTCCTGTGAAGGTTGAAAGCATTAATTTTGACATATTTTGACATAAATTAGATAGGATATCTAATTTTATTTTGAGGAAATATAGTGGAATATTCTTTATGCCTTTATTTAAATTAGCCAAAAAGGGATAAATATTTTAATAGAACAAACTATAGAATTTGTTTATTAAATCAAAATATAAGAATATGGTAATTAATCAATAAATGTTTAATCTTTATTTAATTAATTTAATATTTGATGTGATAGAATAAAATAGGGAAATGATAATTAAATCAAACAAAGTATTTAATTTTATTTATTTAATTAAGATGAGATAATAAAATAATTGGAAGAATTTAAAAGTGAATGTGAACATGAACTATATAAATAAATATTTCTATTTATCCAAACAGTAGAGGAAATTAGGATAATTAATCAAATAATTTGTATTTAATTAATTAGATTCTCTAGACCAATTTTAGGTGTATACAAAGAGAAACAAAGAGGATTCTTTGAGCTCTCATTAATTGGTTCTTCTAACACCAAAATATTTGCATCACCAAGAGGAGAGAGATTAGGGGAGGAACTAATATGATTTTTTGGGATGTCTAAGGTTGTAATCCCAATCACTAAAACACTCTCATAGGGAGGGGTTAGGGAAGGTTTCTTAGCATATCTAGATATATAAGACACTAACATTGTTTGAAAATAAAATAGAAAGCATTTGTAACCATGTCATGCAATGTTTCAGCAATGTGAACAATGTATATGCAAAAATATAGAACATGTATATCAGATGTATGCTAATTTTTAAGAATGTAAACAATGTATACGAAAGAATGAAAAGTACTTTTAGCAAACTTATGCATAGTTTTATGAATGTAAATAGTGTATAAGAAAAAGTAAAAAGTACTTTAATGAATGTTCTGATCATTTTCAGAAATCTAATCATTTTGCAAATCTAATAATGAAGGCATATAAAAAATGACTACCTTAAATTGATGATTTCGAGTTAGAAGTAGAAAACCTATGTTCACAGAACTTTCCAGCCTTAATTTATATGGTACTAGGAGGTCTAAGAAGCACAAAAATAAGGCGTTTGACTCTGTAACATGCAGTTCAAAATCTGAATTGGGAGTAGGTTGCCCAGAATGGTGAACTAGTCCCAATAGGGATATTTTTCAAATTTTCTAATGTTTTTGAGTGGTTTTTCTGATGTTTATTATTTTTCAATTCAGTTACAGAATAAAAATGCAATTTTTTTTGTGTTTTTTCTAGTAAATTGAAATGCAAAGTGCAATATAGCATATGAGGTTTCACTAATGCACTTTTTCTAGAAACCCTAAGATGCAAAGAATGCAAAATTTTCAATGCAATGCAAGATCTGAAAGTTAACAAGTGTTGTATACTTAGCTTCACCAAAATGAAACACCAAAAATGTAACATTGGACCTAGGGAAAAAGGATTCCCTCTACTAGGCCCTTAGGGTTTTTCACCCTAGGAGCTCTTGGTGTGTGAGAATGACACTCTTACCTCTATGTGGTTATAGGATTTCTGGCAGTTGCATTCAAAGGGAGGGCTGATGTATTGGTTGTGATATGTGGGTGTTGTATGGCTAAAAATTAGAAATAAAATTAAACTAATCTAGTCTATGAAATGTAAAGTAAATGAAAGTAAACTAATACACGCTAATCTAAATGACCGAAATGTATGTAAACGAAAAGGAAAGTGGAAAATTCAGAACTTGTGCACCTAGAAATGGAATGTTGTAGATGAGAGGCCCCAAAATGCTCTAGAATCTATCAAAAATATTCATAGGGATAGTTCTTCCAAGTGGGGTGACCTAGTAATCCTATCGAGAAATTTTGCCTAACTGGGTGTTTGCCAAATGGGTACCCATAAATGTTAAAATCCCCAAAAAGGCATGCTTAGAGGGACTAGGTCACCATTATGGGAAACCTAGTCCTATTCTAGGGTTTTGAGGATTTTAAAGTGGATATTGGAGCCTTCGTTCTGCACTCTGGATCCCAACAGGTGTCTAGCTCAAATTCTATAGAAAACAGGCAGAAAGAGGTCTCGAAGCTTGAACTAGGGATTTGTTGATTTGAATGATTTTTATGGGTTGAGAACACCTTCTTCGCACCTTTCTCCTTGAAAAAATGACATACAAAAACCTTCAAATTAAATACAAAGAGGATAAAAGGGTTCGGGTTAGAGATTAGGGGTTTTCCTTAGTCAAACCCCTTTAATGATAATCAAATCTAAATGAAATATAAGGAAATGAATGGATGATTGAATGACAAAGCCAATATGAATTCTTACCAAATCCTTTGTTGAATATGTCTACAACATGCAAGAACAAACTCCAATGGAGGTTGCTTGAGATGCCTAGTGATTGATTGCTTGCTTGGGAAGCTTGAGTGCAAGAGTGATTGCCAAGATGAAAAAAATTGTCTTAGGAGACGTCAAAATGAAGGTGAAAACCCTTATTTGTACATGTAAAACTCTAATTTTCCTGAAATGCAACATGATAGGCCAACACTATGGTTTAGGAGGCAAGATTCCTGTTAAATTTTATTTTAATTTTAAAACCTTTTCCAAAAGGGACTAGGTCACCCAAGGTGGTGACCTAGTCTACTTGGGAAATTTCAAAAGGTAGTCAAGAATTAATTTGTGTTTAATGAATTTAATCAGCTTTTCCCTCTAAAACACACTTAAGTCAGGACTAAAATTATATTAGGGGGAAAATTAGCATAAGAAACGAGTTAAATAGGGGTGATAAGCCTAGATAAGTGTGAAAATTGATTACAACACTTCACAACACTTTTTCATAAGGCATAGAAAGATGTAAGAAATTGTTGTTTAGGTGAATTAAGTTGAAAGGGTCTTAGAAAAGTGAGGAAATACATAGACTAGTTGATAGAAACCTTTTACATTGAATCTAAATAGTGAAAAAGTCCTCTCTAGAAATTTAGAATTTTGATGCAAAATCAACTGAACCAGGAAATAAGAATTCCTTAATTTATACATTGTATCATAGGTCCTCAGTTGGTCTAGCATCCCTTCAGCTATTGCATCAAAAAATGTATAATATTTGTGAACTTGTTCCCTTTTAAGAATAAAAGCCAGGCCCATCTAAAAGGGATGGACCTCTTCATCATCATCAAGGCTATAAATCTAGGCCAACATCAAGAAAATAGATAGTGTGTATTTCTTGAATTTTTTGCAAAGAAGAGGAAAAAAAGTGATCTCTCTCCAGTCTTTCCTTCATTTCGTCCTCATAAAAGTTTCCCTTATTCGTTTTCGCATCCCAAAAACCTTCCATTTCTTCCTCATCAAAATGTTCACCACCCCAAGTTGTAGGGATACACAACATATCCTATATAGATACTACATAAATTGTAACCTTTATTTTGTTTTCTATAATAACTCTTATCTCCTTTTTGAATCTCTTGGCACATGCATCTACCAGCTCAGGGCATGGATGCATGATGGGTAACATGAACTATGGAAAACCATAATTCTAGAGTTGATAAGTGATTTCCAGACGACCCATGCTAATTCATTCTTTGGAACACACCTTGCCTAAGGTTTTTAGGGTTAGTCACCAACTTTGGGTTGAAAACATTATTAGAAAAATCTTGCACTACCTCTTTTTCAATTTGATTATCTAGTTGGATTGATTTGATGTAATCAAACTATCATTCTTCTAGAACTGGGGCATTGGAAAATGAATTCTTCTTGAAGATGTTAGCATAACTTGGTGTCTTAGACGAGGCTTCGACCTTTCTACTATATTTTGATGCTTCCACCATGGTTGTATCAAGAAGTTCTAGAGAGTTTTTTCAATGAAATGACCACTTATTTTTTGATACTTAGAAAAAATCTACATTTGGGTGCAGTTATTTCCTTAGCATGTACATGCAGTTAAGGCTCTACCATTACTGTTGGTCCACTAAGTGCTACCACCAAGGCGATACATGTGGATTTGAGATTCTTATCTGGAGAATGCCAAAAATGCCACGAGAATGGAATTAGTACATTCTCCCTGCCACCTCTTTTCAAAAATAACGTCATTGCTTTTGAGAGCATACTTTTAGCTATGAGAAACATGCTTAAGTAGTGCAAGGTACCTTTGAAAAGATGTTCCCATTTAATTTGTCAGAATTTAATGCACTAATGGGTTATCCCACAATACCGGTTTACAATTTTTGGCCAAACCCTACACTAAAATATTTTTTTCTAACTAAATCTTCACTTTCGGGTACCTATAGCGACTAAACCATGAGGAATTTGAAGATGATGCAAACTAGTGATTTGTGAAATTTTGTTTATAGATTATAATTTATTTATTTTCAATTTTTTTGGAACTAGATAGCATGTCTTTCTCCATTTCCTTCAAAAAATAGTTTATTTCAGCAAACAACATTTTTAAGGAGTGACTGTCACCGTATAAAACATAACTTTTTTTCTGTGAAGGATAAAATTATAAATCTTTTGAATTTAGATTTGTAACTATGATATCTAGTCCTTCCAATTGGTCTCATAGTTTTTTATTGAATATTATTTCCTTAATCAAGTTTCAATGTCAATCCAATTACAATTCAAGCATAGGCGGACCGTATACAATGTAACTTTTTTTATATGTATCGAAATTCTTTTTTTTTTTGTTGGATCTAGGACTTCAATATCTGGTGCACTCATATTTTTTTTTTTTTATAATCTAATATTTTTCCACATGTGAAGAATAGAGAGCTTGATTTCCAGTATAAAACCTATGTTTAATAACACTAAAAAACAAATACATAATAAAACCAAAACATATTAAAATTATATTCGTTAGATAGCTCATTCCGAGGACTACTATCATCTAGTTGGGTTTTGAAGTCTCCTCCATTTTCATCCTTAGCCCAAGATTTGAAGCAAAAGATTCTAGACTTTTTTGGTGCCTAAGGAGGAGAAGGGGGGAAAAGGGGGGTTTGAGCAAACCCCCTCTCCATAAGCCTTCACTTTTGTCTTTTTTCTAAGAATGGTGGGCCCCATCATTAAATGAGTTCACTTCAACCCAGGTTCTAGCGAACCCTATTTTGGTTTGCTCGAACCCCTAAAAGCATAATTTTTTGCATGGGGTCATTTTTAAAAACTTTTCTTTCCTCACTCGAATGTTAAACCACTTTTGTGGGTTTACCCTAAGGGTATGTGCAGGATCATGATGGGCCAAAAAGTGGCAATATAATGGGTATGTGGCTGATGACCTTTCTTTTACCCAAAATTGATGAAACCAAAAGGGTTTTTAAAGGAGATTCTTAGATTTCCACCAATATAAATTATGCTTTACTTTTAATTTAATAAATAATTATTATTCATTTTCTATTGAATTACAACTAAAGTCCCAATTTTTAGGTTGATTGAAAAAGATCTATAGCTTTCAAACAGTATCATATTTTTTGAATCCAAAACTTGTGTCACATTCTATGCTTTGCATACTATAATATTAAAAAATAAAAAATAAAATTTCATGAAGTTTTGACCAAGTTAAGATGGTCAGACATACGAGTCTTTATATTTTTTAAACATTGTCATAAAAAAATTATAATTAATTGTTTACTTGGAAAAAAATTACAAAAAATATGCATCACATTAGGACATGAGTCCTCTACTTATATCTAAAATATTATAAAAAAATATTATCATTTTAATGTGGTTAGGGTGGTCATATAGACACCTACTTCTTATTTTTTCCCTGAAATTGAAGTACTACTGTATTGAAATTTCAAATTTTCACCAAATATATTTTATTTTTTGTAAATAAACCTAATGATTTAGAAAATACATTCAATTTTCTACAAATTATATTCTTACATATTTTTTAAATAATATAGATAACTTATTCAAATTTTTATATCAAGTTGCCTAACTCTAATTTTTCTGAATTTTTTGCCCCGTAAAGGCCTATTTTGTCCATGATAATCCTGCACATACCCCTAATTTATAACTTTTCACATAAGAGAGCTAGCTAGTGTTGATAATGGAAAAGGACGCATGTCGACAATTGACCTATGCAAGAATTTACTCCCAACATCCAAATTTAATTTTCAAGATCTTTTGTCAAATTTTTTGTATGATTCATCTTCTATCCTTTGGTTGCTTTGGTATTTCCTCCATTGTCATCTAGAAAAACATAGAATTCTTGTTGGTTTTGTTTTCCGAAACATCTTTTCTATAAATAGTTATACCACCTTATTATAATGTTTATTCGAAAAATATCCTTTTAAGTTTAGTGAGCTTTTCTTGCTATCTCTCATTCTGATACACTTGCTTCTCTATCATAATGTTGGCTAGCCTAGGTACTCCTATTTGGATTCTACCATGAAGGACACAATACGCCTTCATGGGGGAGGTCACCTGTGATAGAATTAAGTATCTGGTGAAGAAGTGTGATCGCCTTGGTACTATTGCATTAAAGTGGGTAGTCGGCTTGGACTATATTGACAATGAAAAGTAGTTGAGAAGTAACTACAACATCATTTCTCTCTTTCTTGTTGAACCACAAAAAATGAATTTAGGAAAAGAGGATTCCCCAATGAGCTCCTATGGTGTTTCACCTAGAAGCTAATTGTGGAAGAATGACTCTGTTTCACACCTTTTTATCTTAGGGTTCATTCAAAGAATTGGATTCAGGGTTGTGAGGTGTGTTTAAATGTGTCTAAGTGTAATAAACTTGAAATGCAATGATTAATGAATGTTAAACTTTTGACAAGAAAATTGTTGGAAAACACAATGTTGTATGCAAACATATACAAAATGACCTAAAATGTACATTAAACTAAACATAAATGAAGGAGCTAGGAGAGGTGCACCTTGAATTTGAAGAAGGATCTTTTTGAGGTATGGGATGTTGATGAAAATGTTATAGAAGCTGAAAGGACAATTGTGCTAATCTGGACAACCTAGTTCTAGATTTGAGGAAACTGGTCTGGAGCCTATTTCTACCAAATGGGTGTCTAAAAATGTGAAAATCACAGAAAGGCCTTTCTAGTGGGACTAGGTTTCCATTTTTGGTGACTTAGTCCTCTTAGAATTTCTATAATTTTTGAAGGGGAAATGAAAGCACCCGGTTTGCACCTTGGCTCTTCACAGTTGTTTGCTTCTAAAACTCTGATATTCGGTCTTGAAAGTGACATTTTCGAGGATTTTTGGAGTTTTCAAGAAAGGAGAGGTCTTGAATAAGTCTTCAAAGTCTTCAATGATCTTCAATGTACCTAAATCTTCCCATGATGAGATATCTTGTGTTGTTCCAACAATCATCCATTGAATGCTTTAGAAAAATGGTCTTGTTGACTTGGAATGCTCAAAACCCTAGCTTTCTTGAGAAGAAGGAGTGAGTAAGTGATTGAGGAAAAAATGGGAGGGAATAAGGGAGAGTAAAAATGAGGGGAAGAACCTTTATTTATAGAAGTTATGCCCTAATTTTCTTGAAATAACACCATATAGGCTGACCTTGGGGTTTTAGAGACAAAATTATGTAAAAAAGTTAAGTTAAATTTAAATTTTAAGCCACATGGGACTAGGTCACCCAAGGTGGTGACCTAGTCAACCTGGGCAATTTTCATTTTTTTGGGGGATTAAAATATGATTATTATAGTTTGTCGGGATTGTCTCACCAAACACACTATATTTTGACCTATAAAGTGTATTAAGGGGTCATTATAACGTGAGAAATGGCTATTTTAGTGATGAAAAGCCTAGGAAAGTGTGAAAATGTTTTACAGCACCTTGGCACAAGGCTTGGAAAGGGGTAAAAGGAGGCTGAAAAAGGTCCAAAATCCATAGGCAAAGGTTCAAATGAGCAAAAAGTGTCAAAGGCTACACTTTTTGGTGACATATTTAGCCCCTACTTTAGTTAGAGGATGAACTTTCTTCAAACTCACACTAAATTATCCCAATGGAGATGGTAAAGAATTACAAAGAAGAAGAACGTGAAAGATGAAGGAGGTGGTCAAGCCCCTAGGATTTGCGATTCTAAGTCAAGTCGACATCAATGGAAAAGACACATTCAAGGGTGAATGAATGATAGAAAAAATGAGATGCATGATCATAGAATGACAAGAACTTGGTGAAAGAGAAAGGTGAAGAGATGTTCTCAATCAAGGGCCACAAAACATTAGGTATTCCATAGGGTGGGTTGTCCTAAAGGGTGAGGAACATACACACAGTTAGTATGTACTCACAAAGGTGGCTATGGGGAAATTCATGCCCCTGGTTGGGCTTCCCAATCAAACTATATCAAATTTATCCCTTTTGATAACATTGATAAGGTACCACAATAGAAAATTATTTTGTGATGATCTTGTTCAAAGGGATTTTTCTTTGTTCATGCAATGTCTCATCGTAGGAAACATTATGCATAATATCGCCAAGAGAGGAAAAGTGCAAATGGACTCATCTTGTATGCAAGAGAGGAAGATCTCATCTTGTATGCAAAAGAGGAAAAATGCAAAGTATCATCCTGAGCAACATTGTACCTAATGTTTCCAAGAGAGGGAGTCACAAGAAAAAGGAAAATCACACAATGAAATGTGAGTGGTCATGTATGCCCCCACTTTGAAGGTGATGCAATACAAAGGAATAAACAACCACAAATCAATTTCCTTAATCAAATTAAAACATTCTTGGGTTACTCAATAAACTTACCCTTCACAATTCCTTAGTTCCAAACAATAAAACATACATTCAGAGTCCCTAAGTTCATTACATCCCTAAAAAATCTTTTTCCATATGAGAATGACCTGTCTAGGCCCTCACAAACTCAATCCTCAGTTCATGATACAAAAACCCCATTAAAACACTCTCCAATCACATTGATTATTCTAAAAACAAGATGGATTTTTCCCACTAAATTGATTCATGCATGGCCATTATTGCCTTTACCATCCATCAAGACCTTAAATTAAAAAAACAAACCATTTCATTTATCTTCCCTTCCATATTTCCATCAATTTATCTTGACTGTCTGAAAAGAATTATATTGACATTTACAAGCTTCAAGCACAAATTCACCATTCAAGACAAATATGTTTGATATAACACTTGGGATGTTATTTTCAGGTTTAAAGAAACTAGATTAAACTATTTACCAATCCCAAGAACTCAGACTACATGATTTAAAGACAATTCCTTATCAAGGATGTCGAATGCTTGTAACAATTCACAAAGGACTGTCAGCATTTATCTTACAAGATCCTCCTCCAAATCAGACTATGAAATTTTATTTGGACACATATTTAAGGGTTCTAAAAAATACAAAAAATTCAATACTGGCTACTTTGAAGGAAGGCATTTGAATTGAGGCTTTATAGTTCTTATATAAGCCTAATTTGTGCTTACACCAGTAGGGCTTTATTGAAAATATTAATGGCACCATAAAAATATTTCAGCCAATAACAGAAACATGCCAATATAGACTTGTTAAATCTTAAAATTAATTTTGATTTTCTTCACATTAAGCATTAATTCAAACCCTACGGTATATTCATGTGCTTTAGCCTATTTAGCAGTCTATACTTAGAAAAATAGTCAAATCTTTAATCCTTCCTCATTCTTCTCCCTTATCTACTCACTCAAAACCTCTAGTATATGAAAGTGTACTTGTCAAGTATTTATCTTACCAAAATTTAGGATATTTTAACCATAAAAATGAGAGAAACTCAATTTCTTCAAGTCGTTGTTTACCCTAACAAAGGGTTTCACCTGTCAACACCAAATTTCAAATATCTTTCACAAATCTAAACCAATTTACATGAGAAAAAAATAAAATGGGAGGTTATTGAGTCCTTTACCACTTACAATATAAAATAAACCATTCTTGGCCCTTAAAAGGTTGTACTCAACCAAGAAACAGATAAATTTTGAATAAAATTACATAAAATTGTGTTTTCTATTGATCAAAACCATTCATACAATCATCCACGAATCACAAAATGGTTCCAAAGTAATTTTAATCGAATTAAACCATGAATTTTTAACTTCCAACTAGCTCCAACCACCTAAAACTATTTAAAGGGTGATCCCACAATAATGGGTTACACTTTTTAGCCAAACTTGACATTGAAATCAACATTTTTCACCAGATCTTCACTTCCGTACATCTATAGAAGCTAAACCATTAAGAATTTGAAGATGAAGCAAACTAGTGATTTTTAATATTTGGTGTTGATAATCTAATTATATTTTTCAAAAAATTTAAAAAATAAATTGTGAATTATTTTATGTAGTTTTTATTAACTTATAATTATTAATAAACCTCATTTTCAAAAACTGATGCTTACTTTCAACTGCATAACTTTTTTTATAGAAAGCATGCAATTCTAATTTTTTAAATACATTGTTTTCACACCATTATCTAGGGGATGGATATTTTTTCATAATTTTTTGTTGCATATATATTTTTGAATCAATTTTCTAATTCAGAGTAATTATAATTTGGATATATTATACTTTTAGCTGCATAACTTTTTTTGTATTCATTTGAATTCACTTATTATTATTTTGTTGGAATAAGGACATCAATATCTAGTGTACATGAATTTTTAAGAATTTTTTTTCTCTCTTTTCCTATTTTTCCGTATGTGTGAAATAAATACCTCAATGTTCATTGAAAAACCTCCATTCACAAGAAATTAAAAATAAATCTAATAATAAAATTAAATATATTTAAAATTATACTTTTTGGGAAGCTTATAATAAGGACTACATGTTTACAAAAAAATAATTTTAAATAAATTAATTTGATCCCCTAAAAGTTAAATCAAAAGTGGTTTTTTATCAGCATTTTGATAGGTGTAGAGGAGACTCCATTATAGGTATGGTTTAAAACTAGCGGCTTTATATCCAAGGGGGTTTGATATAAGTGGGTTTGATCAAACCCTCTTCAATTAAAACCCTTAAAATGGAACCTTTTTAAGGCTTAAATCATTATATTTTCTAAAAATATGTGATTTCAGCAAAAATCAGGATGTCCCAAAAAGTGTAACCCATTATTGTGGCAGCACCCACAAGTGACCTTCAAAATTCCTTGTTACATCATTTTTTTGCATATTGACATTTTTTGCAATTTTTGGACAATTTTTGCATTTACTCAAATTTTGACACCAAACTTAAAACTTGACCTCCTAAGGACTTTAATAAATTGAAAATGACTTGAATGAACCTTGAGAAATGTCAAACAAAAAAATTTCAATCAAAATGAAATCATGTCAATTTCAAGGTGCTCTTGCACTAGAAGGAATTGCTACACACCGTTCTGTAAGCAATTACTTTAAAGTAGAAGAAGGAGAGGAGGTCAGGAGAGCTTGGTCGTAAAGCCCTATGTCGAGTCATATATTTTCGATAGGATATGTCATTAAAACGGGAGTATTTCACACATGAGTTAGCTTGAGACATGTCATCCACATCCCAAGCTTTCTCTTATATGTTCATGAAAGGTTAATGATAAGTCAAAAGAGACAATGACAAGTGAGATACGAGGGAAAAAGGCTAACTAACCCCTTGCCCCCACTTAGTGCAGGATAAGAGTCAACTAAAAGGATTGAGGGAATGTAAGGTTGAGTGAAAAACAATATCAATTAGAGGAATGAGGTGCCCCCACATAAGGGAGAGTACCAAACTCCTTAAGATGTAGAATTTTTCTACTTAAGGCCTTAAACACATTAGTGCGATGACCATGAACTCGGTGGTAGGCACAAAAGGAATGTTTGTGGAAACATTTCTTTTGAGTTTTGGAAGGAAGGGAGATCAAGTGATCTTGGAGGAGTCTCAACAAGATGGCCTCTTCATCGAAGGTAGAAGGTGATCCTTTAGTGTGCAACAAAGAAGGGTCTTTCTTAGTATAGGATGTCATACTTATGCAAGGCACGTGAGATTGTGAGATTTTGTATACACCTATGAGGGAGTGTGTAAAATCCAAGTCAGTAGTGGGTTGCAAGATGACATTGTCATTAAGCAAAGAGTCCTTTCTTGGTTTCAAAGGATCACTTTTGAAGGTTGGGTGAGAAGGATGATTTTAGATAGGGTTGGTGGGTGGTGAAGGCTTGGTGATGTCGATTAAAGGACAATATCAAGGACCATGATGTGTTGATTCTGTGTTAGGCTTGATAGGGTTGTGGATACCTTTTTCATTAGCACCACAACCTTTTCCACTATAGCCAAGTTGTTTCATGATCTCATAATCTTTACTATAGGTCTTTTCAACTTTTTTGGATTGGGTAAGGTTTTGTTGTTTACATCATTGACTAGAGTGGTTGAGTTGGACGCTTTGGAAGTATTGGTTGAGTCTTGTGTTGAAAAGACTACATTTCCCCTTGGAGAGTCTATGTTGATGATCTCAGAGTCTCCTAGTAAGGGAGGGGTGAATTCTAAGGAGCCCCAATCATCATCTAAGAGCTTTGTGATTTTCTCAAGATGTTGTTCATTGTTTGGTTGGTGTGCACATTCCACTTGGGTGGTTGGTGCTAAGTTGTTGAAATGATTCTCTCTGGATTTTTCAATGTGTAAGCAACTATTAGGTTCAAGATCGGCATCAAGTGTGTAAAATTTATTGTTAAAGATGTACTTCATCTTTTTATGAAGAGTGGAAGGCAATCCATTCATATCATGAATCCATGGCCTTCCTAATAAAATATTATAGGAAATTTCATGAGGCATAACATGGATTTTAGTGTCTAATGTGGCCATTCCAACTGTTAGAGGTATAGTGATCACACTGAGTAGTTTCTTAGTGATGTTGTCAAATCCTCTGAGAGATAGATAATCAAGTTTGATCTAGGATCTAGCAATGCCAAGCCTATCTAAAAGTCTCACACTACACACATTAAGAGAAGAACTAGCATCTACAAGAGTTCTCTTGATCCCTTTTGTTTTTATTGAGATATTATAAAAAAGGATTCATTTTATTTTTGCACATCCAAAGGAGGGAGGTGAATTTGGTGAAAAACAATATCAACATGAATAATAGCTGCTATGTCATTTGATTTCTTATTAGAAGGGATGTGAAATTTTTGTAAGTCTACTTACATCATGCTATGGTAGTGATGGGAGATTTGAATGAGATCCCATAAGGATATCTTAGCAAGAGTATTCCTTAGGTGGTTAGGAAGGTCATACTCCCTAAGTAGGGTATTCAAGTGAGGGGCAATAGGTAAGATAGGATTAGGTTAAGGTAAAGGATTTGAGGGTGATGGTTGCAGTCGTAGATTATTACGGGTGTAATATGTATGAGCAACAGTATCATGACTCTATTTTTACAATGTTCACATTATGGGTAGGCAAGTAGAGGGTTAATTCAGGTTTAGGTTTGGTTGAAGGAGTGTAAAGGATGAGTTGTAGTTGAATAATATTAAAATCTCCTATGGAAGGAGAGTATAATATAGGCTCCACATCTTCTTGTAAGGGCATGATATTATTGAGGAAACGATCAATGATGGGATTATGGGGAGAGGAAGGATTAGGATAGGGTTCTATTTGATTGGCAAAGCTCTCATTCTCTTGTTCCATACTATCGACCCTAGTATGAGAGCTTGGAAGAGGTTCGTCACATGCTTCACTACAAGGGGAGGAGGCATAAAGAGAAGGACCACTATGATTTTCATTTAGGTAGGGAGGGTCAAGAGTCTTACGAATTGGAAGAGGCATATCTTTGAACACCAACCTATCCTCTTTGAATCAAGGAGGGATGTGAGGAGAAGGATAATTTTCATGGGAATTTTTATGGAGTTTAGGTAAGGTGATGTTTAGGAAAGTGTCTACGATTGCATTTTCTTTTGCTAAAATATCTTACCAAAGGGGATGAGGAGAAGAACAAGAAAGAACTTCATGATGCTCAATGATTGTACCTTCTAGTAGCTAGATACCTTCGTCACTAGAAGGAGAGGTATCAAAAGAGGAACAATTATGATCATCATGATTTTCTATGTTTGTATTTTCTTCTAACACATCATCCTCACAAATAGGAGAGATAGAAGGTAGCGTAGGTTCAAGACAATCAGTAATTTTTTCATTCGCTAGACTCTCATGACTAGGGAATACATTGAATGAATTATTAACATGTTTATTTACTAACTTTTTCTTTTCAAATTTGGAAAGAATTGAATCTAACTTGTTTGAATAATTTACAATGCAATGTAAAGAATTAAAAGGAAATGCAATTTTCAGATTTCAAACAATGTAATTCATTGATTACACTATGCAAGAATCTGAAAATAAAATGTTGTGAATACAAAATCTAAAAATGTGCGATGTATGAAATGAGCTAAATGAAGCTAAATTTAATAAAATACATGTAATAGAAACACAACCTATTTATACAGGTAAGTAATGGCACAAAATAGAAGCTAGAAGATAAGGTTTTTCACTCTATAAAGTGCAATTTCAAAAGACTGAAGGGACTAGGTTGCCTAGAGTGGTGACCTACTCCTCTTGGTGATTTTTTTGAGATTTTTCAAAAAATTAAGATGGATCTAGGTGGTTTCTATAATGTATAATGCATATCTAAGATAAAAATGCAAATTTTTTGAAATTTTGAGTGATTTAAGATGCAAAACTGCAATCTATATGCATTTTTCACTAATGCAAATTTTGAAACCCTGGGATGCAACTTCAATAATGAAAAATGAAATGCAAGCTAAGCCTAGGAAAATGAAGGACTCTAAATTATAAAAGAGGGGCGAAAGGATGTCTGGTTCACCAAAATGAACCACCAAAAATGAATATAGGGAATGAGGATGCCCCAATGAGCTCCTAGGGTTTTTCACCTACAAGCTAACTGTGGAAGAATAGTTCTCTTTCACACCTTTTCATCTTAGAGTTCATTCAAAGAGTTGGATTGATGGTTTTGAGGTGTGTGTAAATGTGTCTAAGTGTAATAAACTAGAAATAAAATGATTAAGGAATGATAAACTATTGAAATGCAAAGTGCTGGAAAATACAATGTTGTATGCAAACATATACAAAATGACCTAAAATGTACATTAAACTAAACACAAATGAAGAACCTAGGAGATATACACCTAGAATCTAAAGAAGGATATGTTGGAGGTCTATGATGCTGATGAAAATTTTGTAGAAGCTGAAAGGGACACTTGTGCCAATTTGGGTGACCTAGTCCCATATTTGAGGAAACTCGTCTAGAGCCTTTTTCTACCAAATGGGTGTCTGAAAATATGAAAAAAAATAAAAAGGCTTATCTAGTGGGACTAGGTCGCCATTGTTGTTGACTTAGTCCTCTTTAGGATTTCTGGAATTTATGAAGGAGAAATGAAAGGCCCCGGTTTGCACCTTGGTTCTTCATAGTTGTCTGCTTCTGAAACTCTGCTATTTGTGATTGAAAGTGACATTTTGGTGGATGCTTGGACTTTGCAAGAAACGAGAGGTCTTCAACAATTTCTCCAAGTCTTCAATGATCTTCAATGTACCTAAATCTTGCCATGATGAGAGATCTTGTGTTGTTGCAGCAATCAGCCCTTGAATGCTTCAGAAAAGATGTCTTGTTAACTTGGAATGCTCAAAAAGTTAGCTTTCTTGAGAAGGAGTGGGTTTGTGATTGAGAAGAGTGAGTGGGGAGGAAAAAATGAGATGGAAGAAGTCTTAGAAGAGGAAAAATGAGGGGAATAACCCTAGTTTATAGAAGTTATGCCCTAATTTTCTTGAAATAACACCATTTAGGTCGACCTTATGGTTTTAGAGACAAAATCCTATTAGAATGTTAAGTTAAATTTCAATTTTAATCCACATGGGACTAGGTCACCCAAGGTGGCCAGCTAGTCTACCTAGGAATTTTTCATTGTTTTTTGAGGATTAAAATATGATTATTACACTTTTTCAGGATTGTCTCACCAAACACACTAAAGTTGGACCTATAAAGTGTATTCAGGGGTAATTATAACATGAGAAAGGGTTAATTTACTGATGACAAGCCTAGGAAAGTGTGAAAATGTTTCACAATAGCTTACAACACCTTGGAACAAGGCTTGGAAAGGGGTAAAAAGAGGCTGAAAAAGGTCCAAAATCCGTACGCAATGATCCAAATGAGCGAAAAGTGTCAAAGGCTACACTTTTTGGCAACACACTCGCCTGCCTGCTCAACCTGAACGCCACTAAGCCTATGATAATTGAATTATGCTACTAGATTTTTGACTCCATACCTCTAGAAGGGCTCGGTGAAATTGTTCAAGTGGCCATCCCTGGTGTCAGTATTCTGAGTGTGATGAACATCCACAGGCACATCAACTATGGGATAGACGTGGCTTAGTTGTCATTCCTGCCTGACTTGCACACCATGGACCATCATGGGCATCATTTGTTGTCTATGTCAGTGACCACCTACTTGTTGCAAGAATATGGCGTGGAATGCATTTTTGGGCTTGACTAGAGGGAACACTTCGAGTTCCATGTATACAATTGTGGCAAGCAAAACTAAGGTCCTTGTTGTGTCGAGCCCGAGTGTGTTGTGTTTTAACCCCCCCTTCCACCTTATTAAAGAAGAATAAGAAGAAGAAGAAACATAACCCAACTACAAGCTTCTTTGACTGTGTAACAACGGCTAGAGGCCTCGATTTTACTATTTTTTTCACGTTTCCTCCTTTTTGCTAATTTTTGCTTTGGGACTCTTTTTTGGGTTTGCTCGAAAGGGATTCATGCTTAAATTCAAGCCTCGAGCTTGTATTACACTATAAATTCTGATGAATATAATATAATACAATACTTTTCTACTTCCTCAATGCTATTCTCATGGCTTATTCTCAAAATTAAAATGTATTTACAATTTTTTTACATATGGTACAAAACTATGAATATTTTTTATTTAAAAAAATTGCACATTAATGGAACAATTTTAGGTAAATACCATTCACCGCTATATCTAGAATGTTACCCTCCATATCTTCTAGCTCATATGCATTATTTTCCTTAAACACACTAATAAAAAAATTTCCCTTCAATAGTGCTTCAAATTTTGTATGTTAACCTGGTTTCATAGTGTGCTCATTATACTTTAGTACCAAGCTCCCTTCCCTAAAATCTAAGTTCGAGGTATTTTTTTCAAACCATTGCTTTATTGTCTGTTGGTGAATGATCATGGCCCCACAAGCCTTTTCTCTGACCTCCTTAATTTTGACGAGTTCTGCCAACCTTACCTCCATTCCATTACTTTCTTCAATCTCGAAGGCCTTCAATAGTTTCAAGCAAGGGATCTCTATGGAAATAGGTAGAACTACCACTTTTCTGTATACTAGTTTATAAGGAGAGGCCTTTAGGATCTTTTTTGGGTGTAATTTAGTCTGCCCACTGAGCAGCTGGTAGGTGCTTGTGCTAATCCCTTTGTTACTTTGACCTGATGCATTTGATTAACCTAATTAGGTTTTTTTTGGTTAACTCCGCTAACCCATTTAGTTGTGGGTAGTATTTTTATGAAGTTTTAAGGTAAACCCCATGTTTGATAGAAAAATATGACATCCCCGAACCTATAAAATATTGTGCATTTTTGGATATGATGGTTTTTGGCAAACCAAATATAGTTACCAGCTCTTCAAGGAAATTGACAATCTTGCCTTCTATAGATTTTGTTTATGGAATCGACCTCCATCCACCTTGTGAAGTAGTCCATCACAGTAGGGATCCACTTATGGCCAGCACTAGAAATAGGATTTATCATCTCAAAAAATTCCAAACCCCATTGAGGAAAGGGTTCCTCAGTTACAATTAGACTCAAAGGAAAGACAAAATTCTTTCTTTTTCCAAAAAAATATTGGCATTGATTACACTTTTGCACTAAACGGTGCACTTCGAAAAACATGGAGGGCCAATAATACACTACTCACATTATCTTTAAGGTGGTAGTCTTGGTAGAGAAATGTCCACCCTCAAGACTACAATGGAATTTATTAAGAACCCTTCTCGCCTATGGCTTATTTAAGCATCAAAGTAGGAGACTATTATAATTCCTTTTAAATAAGACACCTTTCATTAATACATACCTAGTGCCTTGCAGATGGTACTATCACCTTTTGTGAAATGGAAGGTTGGTTGGGTACTACCCCTTTTGCATATACTATGTTTGATCCTTCACCTAGGACTCGTCAAACTCGAATTGGTTTGCATAAACTTGATCGGTCTCCTTCTCAGCTATGAAACTTGATTCTTACACAATGTATTTGCATAGACCTCTTCACTAGACTAGCTTTGTTGGTCTAGTGTTGATGTCATGCTCTAGGATCTTGGTGATTAAGTTTTCTCTCTTTTCAGTTATGTCACCTTCGGTGATATATTCTTGCATGCTGGGATGTGCGACGAGAATGGTGATTCTATTGGTTGACACCAAGTGTTAGAACTTTTAGAGGCTTTTAACAATAGAAAAAGACCACTTTTCAATAAAATAATACCTAGTTTGACACCCCTTAAGAGTTCTTTAGTGAAATGTGATAGGATGCTCTTCGTTATTCCCCTCATCCTTCTGAGTGAGTACAAAAGCTAAGCTATGCTGGCCATGATATACATAGAGTAGACAATCTTTAGAAAAGTCTAGTTTAGCCAACACTGGGGTGGTAGAGATAGCTATCTTTATCTGCTTGAAAGTTTCTTTTCTTTCAGGGGCCCACTTGAACATTAGGTTCTTTTTGAGCTTCAACATAATAGGTCTTGTGATGCCTGCAAAGTTTCAAATAAATTGACTTACAAAGTTGATCTTTCCTAGAAAAGACTACAACCCTTTTTGATTCACTTGTAGGGGTAACTCAATTATAGATTTCACCCATTCGAGGTCTATTGATATGCCCTCCTTCAATACTAAAAAACCAAGTAACATACCTTGGGGTACTTTGAAATCACATTTTTTATCTAATTAATCAATCCTCTGAAAGAAATATCCATTGTTCACTGAAAAGTTGCACCAGCAATTGAAAGTTTGGAGGGAATATTTTCATATGTGAATGTTCCCCACTTAGTGGTAAACATTGTTTTATGTTGGTCACCTTCCTTTACATATACCTAGTTATAACCCGAAAAAATTTTCAAGCAATGAGAATATCTCCGATCTGGCCATTGTCTTCAGAATCTGCTCCACTAATGGAAAATGCTATCTATCTTTAAGCGATAATTTATTCAAATATCTTAAATCAACATAGAGTCTAATATCACCATTCATTTTTTGAACCAATATTGGATTAGACACCTAGGTGGAATTTCTAATCAAATATATGATTTTTGATTTGATCAATTTGGTGATCACTTATGCCATCAATGCTTCAACCTTCGGATTCCCTACTCTCTTTTTTTGTTGAACAAGCTTTGATCCTTCACAAAATTTAATAGTATGTTGAATTTTGCATGGATCATACCCTCTAAGATCAACATAAGTCCAAGCTACGACCCCATCATATTTAGCACACAAATCTTTTAGTCTTTCCTTATCCTTCTATGGAATGTCCCTTCCATCTTTTAGCTTTCTACCACTTTTGACATCAAGTTATTCATAATCCATCATGTCTAAAGTGAACTTATGTCTACTATTTCTCGCATCTTCAAATTCAAAAATATTTTCAAGGGAAATTAATCCTCGTGGAAGCTTATTCCCTTTCAACTAGTTAAACCGCTCTTCAGGAGATTCTGCTCCTAGCTATGAATAATTAGAAGCTCCTCTCGATTTCTGTAAAGAGGAGGTGATCTGAATATAATCCTCAAAAACTTGCCATTTTTTTATCATTATCAAGAATTTTTGGTCGATCAACAATCTATACTACATTCTACTTTGTTGTTGAATCGGGAACCAGTTCAAATTGTAAACCAATTGAAGCCATCTGATCAACTATACTGTTTTGAGATTGAGGAATGACTTGCACATTAAAAGCTTCAAATATCTTAATAAAATCCCATATCTAATGTCTATATAACTTCATTCTTATATTCTTCAAAGGCACTTGCCCACAGACCTAGCTCACAACCAACTTTGAATCTTTGAATGCTTATAATCTCTTTATGCCCATTCGCTCTACAATAATCAGACTATGGGCCAAGGTTTCATACTCCACATCATTTTTTGAGCATGAGAACTAAAAATTATAGGAATTTAGGGTGTTCAATCTTATTAAAGAAACTAGTTAAACACATGCTCTAGAATCGACTTTGCATTTGGTGCCATCAAAATGTAGGGTCTATAGATGGTTGTCACCCAGATCATCATATTTCTTCTGGTCTTTTATCAGTTTTGAGAATACTTCATCATCATCAAAGATCAAAAAGGTACCCAATTTGATCACTTGTGTCTTCCTAGTCTTCCAACATCTCTACACAATATCCCTTCCTTTTTCAAGAAGGAGGTTTGTGTTTCTTCAAAGCATAGGACTACATTGTCTATTATGTGTTCTGGATGAAAATATTTGGATAGGATTTTTATATTCACCCCATGGTTGGTCCTCAATATTAGGTGGGACAAATCAAGTGCTAAATATCAACTAATCTTTGCAGTGAAATCTCTTGAAAGACACATCCCGAAGATGGAAGAAATTTCTATCACCACTACTTCTTTCTTGACCATTTGACTTGCACATGAGAAGAGGGTTACAGACAGATCTTTAATGTGACTTGTAGTCAGAACCTTCTTCCCATCTACTTGCATGATTCCTCTCTCAAGGGGCTCATACTTAAGTTTCAGGGCATCAAGCACTTTCTTTGGAATGACCATTGTACTAGCTCCCGAATCAATAGCGATCACATTAAGTTGTAATAAATTAAATGATAGCCTATGGCTATTTAATTTATACTCATTTTATTTAAATGGATGAAGCCAACTGATAGGGTGGGGTTGGATGGAACAATCATTGTTCCATGCTTTGGGTCTTGCTTGTATGATCTCCTTGGTGTCTTACTTCATCACCTTAACCTTTAGGAGCTTCTTCATGTTTAGGTACCCCTGGTTCTCCTGGCCAACCCCACTACCATCACAAATCAACGTACCAAGTCAATCTTGGTGCAATGTCTCTAACTCTTCCTTAGCCCTTAATCTACCCTAAAGACTAACATTCTCCAAGAACTAAAGCCCTTAATCTACCCTTAATCAGTAAAATGAGTTCCAAAACTCATTAAGCCTTTCCACTCCTTATCCTCTTGATCACTCTCGATCAAGACATGTTCCCAAGCCTCTAACTCTATCTCAATGGTCAAAAGAAATGAACTAACTATGAAAGAATGCTTGAATAGAAGAAACTAGCTACCTACTATTCAACACAATGCTTGGAAGACAATTGCACTACATTCTACACAATTTACAGTGTTCGGATCACTCCATTAACACACAATTCAAAGCAAAAACCAGAAAAATTACACAAATTTATCACTGTCTTCTCTTGTAATCATAAATTTCTAATAATGCAAAAGCTTCCAACCTTCCTCTCAGGTCGAGGCACACCCTATATAGGTCAACAAAAGTAGTTATGCCTCCCCTTGGTCGGACATTGTAGTTACCTTGTGGAAAATTTGCAAAAATGTACTATTTTGCACCTTTTGCCAATGTCTAGTAAAATGAGTTTCTAATCTGATCAGTAAAATGAGTTCCAAAACTCATTAAGCCTTTTCACTCCTTATCCTCCTGATCACTCCTGATCAAGACATGTTCCTAAGCCTCTAACTCTATCTCAATGGTCAAAAGAAATGAACTAACTACGAAAGAATGCTTGAATATAAGAAACTAGCTACCTACTATTCCACACAATGCTTGGAAGACAATTGCACTACATTCTACACAATTCATAGTGTCGGGATCACTCCATTAAAACACAACTCAAAGCAAACACCAAAAAAATTACGCAAATTTATCACTGTCTTCTCTTGTAATCATAAATTTCCAATAATGCAAAAGCTTCCAACCTTCCTCTTAGGTCGAGGCACACCCTATACAGGTCAACAAAAGTAGTTATGCCTCCCCTTGGTCGGACATTGTAGTTACCTTGTGGCAAATTTGCAAAAATGTACCATTTTGCACTTTTTGCCAATGTCTAGTAAAATGAGTTTCTAATCTGATCAGTAAAATGAGTTCCAAAACTCATTAAGCCTTTTCACTCCTTATCCTCCCGATCACTCCTGATCAAGACATGTTCCTAAGCCTCTAACTCTATCTCAATGGTCAAAAGAAATGAACTAACTACAAAAGAATGCTTGAACAGAAGAAACTAGCTACCTACTGTTCCACACAATGCTTGGAAAACAATTGCACTACATTGTACACAATTCACAGTGTCAAGATCACTCCATTAACACACAATTCAAATTTGCAAAAATGTACCATTTTGCACTTTTTTCCAATGTCTAGTAAAATGAGTTTCTATTCTCATTAGTAAAATGAGTTCCAAAACTCATTCAGCCTTTCCACTCCTTATCCTCTTGATCACTCTTGATCAAGACATGTTCCTAAGGCTCTAACTCTATCTCAATGGTCAACATGACCTTCAAGGTAACACATCAAAAACAAAAATTCATCCTAGACATCCTAATTGCCTAGTGTTTTCTAGGTGCTCCTGCACCATCGACCTTCCTTGATATTATTTTGTAATTTATTATTTTCAAGAGAGGTCAACCTCCTTGAAGAGTCACCTTATTTTGTATAAATACGAGGTGATGTTTGTTCATTTCCTCAATCAAGTTCATTCAACATAATTTGCAATCCAATCAAACGCTTGCACTTGAGCAGTAGTGCTTCATCTTGCAGCAGTAGGCCGATTTCAAGGAGAAGCATATTCGATTGTATCTTTGCATCTATGAGAGGTGCTATTATTCATTGTATCAAATTCAGCCATGAGTTGGGCCTGTGTTGTAAGAAAATTTCTTGTTGTGTTTATTGTCTGATGTGTTTCATTTTTTGAGTGCTTTCAGTTGTATTATCTGATCTTTAAGTTGAAATGGTCATATTTTTTATGACAAATATTTGACCATGTTGGCTCTTAACAGTCTTCCTTCATCTTGGGAGTCTTACATTCAAAGAATCGACGTGAGATCGAAACTTCCCAAGTTTGATCGGTTGAGGGCTTATTGTATTCAAGGGGAGTCAAGGTTGGTTGTGATAGGTATTCCGCTCAATCCTCAAAGAAGGAAGGAAAAGGAGGAAAGAAAAGATGCTTCAAGAGGAATGGAGATAAATGGTTAGATGGTGCTCTTGCATTAAAAAAGAAGTGGGACCTCTATTGTGTTTACTGGGATACGATTTGCTCAAAGTCAGTCAACTTTCATTCTCTAACTCGTACGACCTAATGGACTGTTCCAATGCATCTGGATGGGTACGTTTATGCTAGGTATGGTTCTCTCTTGCACCCAAATACGTCGAATCGCTCTGAGCTGCATCAGAGTGGCGTTTTCCCTTAAGAGTCCAAAGTGCTAAAAGGCAGCAAAATTTGATGGACTATTTCTTAGAAACTTTGATGCTTATAGACTCTTTGTCTAAGGATATGGGATTTTTTTGAGACCATCTACAATAACCTCTGTCAGTTTTTGCTATCTCAAAGGCGTTTTCCCGTGGTGATGAGTTTTCAGTTGAGGGAAAAGTTGTCAAATGCAAGCAGTGTAAAGTTGCAAAGTGGTGCAACTTTTATTCTTTAACTCATACGACCCAACAGACTATTCCAACACATCTATATGGGTACATTTACACTAGGTATGGCTCTCTCTTACACCCAAATACGTTGAATCTCTCTGAGCTGCATCGGAGCGGCGTTTTCCCTTAAGAGTCCAAAGTGCTAAAAGGCAACAAACTTTGACGGACTATTTCTCAGAAACCATGATGCTTATAGACTCTTCATCTAAGGATATAGGATCATGTTGAGACCATCTACAATAACCTCTCTTGGTTTTTTCTATCTTGAAGGCGTTTTCTCGTGGTGATGAGTTTTTAGTTGAGGGAAAAGTTGCCAAATGCAAGCAGTGTAAAGTTGCAAAGTGGTGCAACTTTCATTCTCGAACTCGTATCATCCAACGGACTGTTCCAACATGTCTGAACGGGTACATTTACACTAGGTATGGTTCTCTCTTGCAACCAAATACATTGAATCGCTCTGAGCTGCATTGAAGTGACGTTTTCCCTTAAGAGTCCAAACTACTAAAAGGCCGCAAAGTTTGATGGACTATTTCCTAGAAACTGTGATTCTTACACACTCTTTGTTTGAGTATACGGGATCATGTTGAGACCATCTACAATAACCTCTCTTGGTTTTTGCTATTTCGAAGGCATTTTCCCATGGTGATGAGTTTTCAATTGAGGGAAAAGTTGCCAAATGCAAGCAGTGTAAAGTTGCAAAGTGGTGCAACTTTCATTCTCGAACTCGTAAGACCCAACAGACTATTCCAACACATTTGGATGGGTACTTTTACGCTATTTATGGTTTTTTATTGCACCCAAATATGTCGAATCGCTTCGAGCTGCATCAAAGCGGCGTTTTCCCTTAAGAGTCCAAAGTGCTAAAAGGCAGGAAACTTTGACGGACTATTTGTCAGAAACCATGATGCTTATAAAATCTTCATCTTAGGATACAGGATCATGTTGAGACCATATACAATAACCTCTCTCGGTTTTTTCTATCTCGAAGGCATTTTCCTGTGGTGATGAGTTTTCAGTTGAGGGAAAAGTTGCCAAATGCAAGCAATGTAAAGTTGCAAAGTGGTGTAACTTTCATTCTCGAACTCGTACAACCCAATGGACTGTTCCAACACATCTGGATGGGTACGTTTACGCTAAGTATGGTTCTCTTTTGCACCCAAATACATCAAATTGCTTCGAGCTGCATCGGAGCAGCGTTTTCCCTTAAGAGTCCAAAGTGCTAAAAGGCAGCAAACTCTGACAGACTATTTCTCAGAAACTATGATTCTTACAGACTCTTCGTTTGAGGATACGGGATCTTTTTGAGACCATCTACAATCAATTCTCTCATTTTTTTCTATCTCGAATGTGATTTCTTGTGGTGATGAGTTTTCAGTTGAGGGAAAGTTGCCAAATGCAAGCAGTGTAAAGTTGCAAAGTGGTGCAACTTTCATTCTTGAACTCGTACAACCCAACGGACTATTCCAATACATCTGGATGGGTATGTTTATGATAGGTATGGTTCTCTCTTGCACCTAAATACGTTGAATCGCTTCGAGCTACATCAGAGCGTTATTTTCCCTTAAGAGTCCAAAGTGCTAATGTCAATGAAATGTGGGGGAAGAAATATTTAAGGTTGGATCAAGATTATGCAAGTCCTAGCTCTTGCCCAATCAACTTGAATCAATTACATAGAAAATAAAATTCACAATGAACTTTTTACTTTTTTGTTTTTCGAAAAAGTGGCAAGCCATTGTAATTTGTTATATATAAATAGGAGATATTACAAAACCTAGTTCAAACGAGCATACCGACAGGAAAGAACCAAGAAGAAAACCTTCGGATGTAGCTCGATTAAGTAAAATGGCAGACATTTGAACCGTATTTCAAAAAACATCACAATATATTGATTATTCCTATACATAGTTATGACCTTTTTACATTGTTTCACATTTCAAAATTCAATTTTTACAAAATTTGCCTATTTGAGGCATTTAAGGCACAGTCTTCCACAACAGTAGTATGTTGTCATTTTCGAGTGACAAGCACCTGTACAAACCATCAAGGTAGCAGTTAAACTACATACAATAGAAAAGATGCTTGGAATAACAAATCGATATTATTGTAATTTGTCACATACCTCTCTAAAAGGATCAGAGTTGCCTATTGTTGCAGCAGGTCCATGAGCAATCATGCCAGGAATATCACAAACCTTTTCAAATGATAAATTTATATTGTAACAACAAAAAATATGCTTAGACTAACAAATCCATATTAATCTAAACATACTGAATGATGATGAATTGGTAATGCAAACTATAAAAGATGCTTTGAATAACCAATCTATATTAAAGTAATATGTCACATACCTCTTTGAAAGGATCAGAGTTGGCTATTGTTGTAGCAAGTCCATAATCAATCGTGCCAAGAATATCGCAAAATTTTTCAAATGATATATCTATATTGTCACAACAAAAAAAGGCTTAAGCATTGTACTTTCCACTCTTGAATATGCTATTCATGTGTGCCTGAAGGGTCATCTCTTTGCTTAAGAGTATCCAATATTGTTTCATGATCAGCATTACTAAGTGTCCATAGTTGTTTTGTCTTTGGTTTGGCATGATGCTTCAACAACTTAACATTTGTTGCTATAACAAGGTGTGAATACATGAGAATAATTTTGTGTTTCTCGTAGTCTTCAAATGCAAGTATGCCATTCTTTCTAATCATGTATGTTCACAACCAAGTTCTTGCAACCACAACTGAACCTGTAGGATACACAAACCCATCATCATCATCCATTGATTGTGTTAGCTTGTGCTTTACCCACACACATCAAGCCCACCAATATTCTGATCTCTCTTCATTCCCCTGCAGTGCAACAATTGCAAAAACATGTCCTAGATGTAGTAGATCTGAAAGCCGATCGTAATCAAGTGAACTTTCCATTATGTAATTTGTCATGGATATAGTTTGAGATAAAGGAGTTAGATACTGTGGAACCCATGTATCCACCCACTCACTTGACTCACATTGATCCCACTCGCACTGAATACAACTTTGACAAAAACAAGCCAACTGTCGTGTCCAAATGGTCCATGTGCTTGCATATGAGCTTTGAAATGAATGCATCTTTGAAGAATCTTTAATTGCATGACAATCCAATCTGCCTCCCATTGTACCCTCCTCAACCAACCAAAATAATCTATGCACTGTTGAATCAAGTGTCCCTCCCTGTGACAATGTTGAACTACACCAATCAACAATAGAATGTGCATCATTGAATTTTGCTCCTGAAATCTTCAATTGCTCCTTAACTAGAGCTCTTTTTACACATGTACCTGCTCCATAATGTTCCCCTTTCCCATGCCCAGCTTAAAAAAACCTCCAAATATTAGGTACACCCCTCTCTACATGCATTCTACTCAACCAATAAAACATACGAGCATTCTTCAATTGACCTGTATAGTTATCTAAGCAAATGAGATGTCGGCCTAGTGCTATATCATGCTCCTGCAAGAACTCAAAATTTTTTTTGAAACAATGTTGGACATACTCGAACGAGGGAGATCTATCATCACTCATATAAAAATGATACTCTCTGATTATCTTTTGATCCTCCTCTATACTATCAGGTGCATGTCTAAACGTTATGTGGACAAAAATAGCAATCTGAATGGAATTGTAATACTGAGATTGTACCTCGTTTTGTGGTTGCAATGTGTAGTTTTCAGAAAAATCAACCACTGATATAATAGTGCCAATCGGAAAAGAGTCCTTACATATCCTGAATTGTTGATCCAACCATTGAGACCTATGACTATGCCTTGCATATTTGTAGAAAAGATGGTCCTTAAAATCTAAAATAAAATCAGCAACACTGCATTCTTTTGTAACCAAATCGCATCAAGAACCTTCATCTCCACTCTACAAAGTATATTTGACTATCTCATATCTCTTTCTCTCAACAAGATTATTTCCAAATTCATGTTCCGAACCCTCATAAAAAAATTGAACAAACTTTGACAAGCCACCACATTGTGAGCACTTCGCATTTAAACAATCATTTCTATAGAACAAGGAACCATCATCCCTAGAACATAAAAATAGATCTAGCAAGTCCCTTGATGATTTTGGAAGATGCATTGCACCACACTCTTGCAACATTTCATTAGTATGCAAAGTAAAATGGATATAGCATAATAGTTCATGGTACATTGAAAACTCCACATGGTATTTGCAACAACAAGTATTACGAATCTTAAGAGGCACACAATAGAATGGCTTCAAACCTTCAAACATTCTTTATGAGATTTCCATCTTTGGATGTGTTTGATTAAATTTGTTGAAGAACATTGTTTGGCTTGATTCCAAGAAATGTTTATGATGTGGTGCACGGTCTCGACTGCCAATTCTTAACTTTAAAACATCCTTTTCATTGGGTGATACTCTAGAGTTATCATGCCAAAATTGTTGAATTTCTTTCTTTACATTATCGGTTAGCTTCTTATCAACACATGTAAGCCTTCTGGAAAAAGCCCATGTATCATTTTGAGGAGGATCATCTATTCTTTCTCTTCTTGCAAGTGCTCTATCCAAAGTTTTACGATTTAAGTCAAAATCAATACAAGTTTTTTCTCATAAAGCGATCCTTTTTCAATTGATGGCTTACTAGGGCAGTGGTAATGACTCTCCGAGCAGCTCTCTTATCTTTTTCCTTGTTATTTTTTCCAATAGACTTGAGAGCATTAAAAAGATTTTTGACAATAATAGAAATTTTTTTGGCTCTCTTGTTCAGACGAATCTTCAATTTGGCTACCAAAGGTCTCATCTTTTGCATCTTTAGCAATTGTACAAAAATTTGGCATTGCTTGGTCAATGTCTTATTGCTAAAATATTGGTTGAAAAGTATTTTAGCCCACAACCGAATAGTTCGTGTTGACCTCTTGCCTTCAAAATTGTTTATAATGTTATCATTAATTTCAACTAACCATTTAGGGGTCCTTGAAGGTCTTGAATTTGGAATACCTCTTTCTTCCACACAAGGTTCTTCATTTCTTGTGTAATCTGGTGAAACATAATTTACACTTGCTTCAATATTATGTTCAACATCTTCATTTCCAACATTTTCACCTTGAACATTTTCAATATCATGTTCAACATCTTCAATTGCAACATTTTCATTATCAATTTCAATATTTCCATTCCCAATTTCAATATCATGTTCAACATTATCAATTTCAAAATTTTCATTCCCAATTTCAATATAATGTTCAACATCTTCAATTCCAACATTTTCACCTTGAAAAATTTCAATATCAATTTGAACATTTTCATTCCCAATTTCAATATCATGTTCTACATTTTCACCATGAACATATTCAATTTCCTCTTCACTTGAAAGACCATAGGGATTAGGTTCACCAATATTTAACATACCTTGTCTTTTCTTTCTATGACCTTCTATAAATCTTTGTCTATATCCTTCAATTTGTTCTTTTGTCAGCTTTCTCTTACGTTTTTGCTTCTGACAACTGTTGCTCCCTACTATACCAAATAAAAGATGCTATAAAATCATTATGTATGACAAATTTGAGTACAAGAATCTCCTAAAAGTTTATCTTTGTCTCTTCCTGTTTGAAATCGTGCGTTTGTCGCCTGCAAAGTGCTACAAATAGAATGCAGGGTCCGCTAACATGCACAAAAATGGCCCACAAATTGGAAATCCGATTTGTAAAACATGTTCTGCAATGGTAAGATTTAACCTCTGCACAATGGAGTTTCACAAATCCGATATTCGATTTGTAGACACATAGACTAAAGCGAGAGGGAGAGGGAGAGTGAGATGGAGAGGGAAAAAGGGTGAGTGGGAGAGTGAGAGAGTGAAAGTGAGAGTGGGAGAGATAGAAGGAGAGGGAATGAGAAGGAGAGGGGAGAGGGAGAGGGAGAGTGGGAGAGTGAGAGAGGGAGAGGGAGAGTGGGATATGGGGAGAGGAGAGGGAAAGTGGGAGAGAGAGAGGGAGAGTGGGAGAGTGAGAGAGTGAGAGGGAGAGTGGGAGAGTCATAGAGGGAGAGGGAGAGAGATTCAGAGAGTCAGAGGGAGAGTGGGAGAGGGAGAGAGGGAGAGAGAGAGACAGGAGAGGAGAGATATATAGAGATAGGAGAGGGAGAGGGAGATGAAGAGGAGAGAGGAGAGGGAGAGGGAGAGGAGGAGAGGAGGAGAGGGAGAGGATGAGGGAGGAGTGGAGGAGATAGATAGGAGAGGGAGAGGGGAGAGGGAGAGAGTGAGAGGGAGAGTGGGAGAGTGAGATGGAGAGGGAGAAAAAGAGAGAGAGAGAGAGAGAGAGAGAGAGAGAGAGAGAGAGAGAGAGAGAGAGAAGGAGAGAGAGTGAGAGGGAA